>JBBHKE010000237.1:95891-197654 GCA_037447655.1 Zygnema cylindricum | reverse complement strand
GCAAACACATTCTATTGTTAACAATATAAAGTGTTTGTAATCACAATTGTTGTTAGCGCAAACACAAACTTGTGTTACGAACATGGTTCAGATTTTATTTTACCTCTTTTTGTGACCGCGAACAAAAAACGTTGTTTGTTAGAAATATGGTTTAGGGTTTTTTTTTAACTATTTTTGTGAGCGTAAACAATAGAATGTGTTTGTTACCTCTATTGTTGTTATCGTAAACACAAACTTGTGTTACAAACATGGTTTGGAGTTTATTTTACCTCATTTTGTGAACGTGAACAATAAACGTTGTTTGTTACAAATATTGTTTTTAGCGCAAACTCAAATTTGTGTTATAAACATGGTTTAGGGTTTTTTTTAACTATTTTTTTGATAGTTAACAATAGAATGTGTTTGCTACCACTATTTTTGTTAGCGCAAACACAAACTTGTGTTATAAACATGGTTCGGAGTTTATTTTACTTGTTTTTGTGACCGCGAACTATAAACGTTGTTTGTTATAAATATCTTTGTTAGCACAAACTCAAATTTGTGTTAGAAACATGGTTTACGGTTTTTTTTTAGCTATGTTTGGGAGCGTTAACATTATAAAGAGTTTGTTATCACACTTGTTGTTATCGCAAACACGAACTTGTGTTACAAACATGGTTGGGAGTTTATTTTACCTCATTTTGTGACAGCGAACTATATTGTGTTTGTTACAAATATCTTTGCTAGCGCGAACTCAAATTTGTGTTAGAAACATGGTTTATGGTTTTTTTTAACTATGTTTCTGAGCGTTAACAATATAAAGTGTTTGTTATCACAATTGTTGTTAGCGCAAACACAAACTTATGTTACAACATGGTTCGGAGTTTATTTTACTTATTTTTGTGACTGCAAATAATAAACGTTGTTTTTTACAAATATCTTTGTTAGTGCAACTCAAATTTGTGTTACAAGCATTGTTTAGTGTTTTTTTTCACTATTTTTGTGAGCGTTAACAATATAAAGTGTTTGTTATAACTATTGTTGTTAGCGCAAACACAAACTTGTGTTACAAACATGGTTCAAAGTTTATTTTACCTCTTTTTGTGGCCACGAATAAAAAACGTTGTTTGTTACAAATATATTTGTTAGCGCAAACTCAAATTTGATATAAAAACATTGTTTAGGGTTTTTTTTAACTATTTTTGTGAGCTTAACAATATAAAGTGTTTTTTATTATTATTGTTGTTAGCGCAAAAACAAATTTGTGTTACAAACATAGTTCGGAGTTTATTTTACTTCTTTTTGTGACCGCAAATAATAAACGTTGTTTTTTACAAATATCTTTGTTAAAGCAAACTCAAATTTGTGGTAGAAACATGGTTCATGGTTTTGTATAACTATTTTTGTGAGCGTTAATAATATAATGTGTTTGATATCATTATTGTTGTTAGCGCAAACATAAACTTGTGTTACAAACATGGTTCGGAGTTTATTTTACATCTTTTTGTGATCACAAACAATAAACATTGTTTGTTACAAATATCTTTGTTAGCGCAAACTCAGATTTGTGTTAGAAACATAGTTTAGGGTTTTTTTTAACTATTTTTGTGAGCGTTAACAATATAAAGTGTTTATTATCACTATTTTTGTTAGCGCAAACACAAAATTGTGTTATAAACATGGTTCGTAGTTTATTTTACTTATTTTTGTGACCGCAAATAATAAACGTTGTTTTTTACAAATATCTTTGTTAGCGCAATTTCAAATCTGCGGTAGAAACATGGTTAATGGTTATCTTTAACTAATTTTTTGAGCGTAAACAATACAAAGTGTTTGTTACCACTATTTTTGTTAGCGCAAACACAAACTTGTGTTATAAACATGGTTCGTAGTTTATTTTACTTATTTTTGTGACCGCGAATATTTAACGTTGTTTTTTACAAATATCTTTGTTAGTGCAAACTCAAATTTGATGGTAGAAACATAGTTCATGGTTTTGTTTAACAATTTTTGTGAGCGCTAACAATATAATGTGTTTGTTATCACTATTGTTGTTAGCCCAAACACAAACTTGTGTTGCATCATGGTTCGAAGTTTATTTTACCTCTTTTTGTGTTCACGAACAATAAACGTTGTTTGTTACAAATACCCTTGTTAGCGCAAACTCAAATTTGTGTTAAAAACATTGTTTACTAATTTTTTTAACTATTTTTGGTAGCGTTAACAATAAAAAGTGTTTGATATTACTATTGTTGTTACACAAAAACATACTTGTGTTATAAACATAGTTCGGAGCTTATTTTACTTCTTTTTGCGACTGCAAATAATAAACGTTGTTTTTTACAAATATCTTTGTTAGGTCAAACTCAAATTTGTGTTATAATTATGGTTTAGGGGTTTTTTTCACTATTTTTTTGATCGTTAACAATAGAATTACTTTGTTACCACTATTTTTGTTAGCGCAAACACAAACTTGTGTCATACACATGGTTCGTAGTTTATTTTACTTCTTTTTGTGACCGCGAACATTTAACGTTGTATGTTACAAATATCTTTGTTAGTGCAAACTCAAATTTGTGTTAGAATCATTATTTAAGGTTTTTTATAACTATTTTTGTGATCGTTAACAATATAAAGTGTTTGTTATCACAATTGTTGTTAGCGCAAACACAAACTTGTGTTACAAACATGGTTCAAAGTTTATTTTACCTCTTTTTGTGACCATGAACCATAAACTTTGTTTGTTACAAATATCTTTGTTAGGTCAAACTCAAATTTGTGTTATAAACATGGTTTAGGGTTTTTTTTAACTATTTTTGTGAGCTTAACAATATAATGTGTTTGTTTCCACAATTTTTGTTAGCACAACACAAACTTATGTTATAAACATGGTTCGGAGTTTATTTTACTTATTTTTGTGACCGGGAATAATATACTTTGTTTGTTACAAATATCTTTGTTAGTGCAACTCAAATTTGTGTTAGAAACATTGTTTAGTGTTTTTTTTAACTATTTTTGTGAGCGTTAACAATATAAAGTGTTTGTTATCACTATTGATGTTAACGCAAAAACAAACTTGTGTTACAAGCATGGTTCGTAGTTTATTTTACTTATTTTTGTGACCGCAAATAATAAACTTTGTTTGTTTCAAATATCTTTGTTAGCGCAAACTCAAATTTGTGTTACAAGCATTGTTTAGGATTTTTTTTTACTATTTTTGTGAGCGTTAACAATATAAAGTGTTTGTTATAACTATTGTTGTTAGCGCAGAAAAAAACTTGTGTTACAAACATTGTTCGTAGTTTATTTTACCTCTTTTTGTGACCACGAACAATAAACGTTGATTGTTACAAATATATTTGTTAGCGCAAACTCAAATTTGTGTTAGAAACATTGTTTAGGGTTTTTTATTACAATTTTTGTGAGCGTTAAGGATATAAAGTGTTTTTTATCACTATTATTGTTAGCGCAAAAACAAACATGTGTTATAAAAATAGTTCGGAGTTTATTTTACTTCTTTTTGTGACCGCGAACATTTAACGTCGTATGTTACAAATATCTTTGTTAGCTCAAACTCAAATTTGTGTAATAAACATGGTTTAAGGTATTTTTTAACTATTTTTGTGAGCGTTAACAATAGAATGTGTTTGTTACCACTATTGTTGTTAGCGCAATCAAAAACTTGTGTTACAAACATGGTTCGGAGTTTATTTTACCTCTTTTTGTTGCCACAAACAATTAACGTTGTTTCTCACAAATATCTTTGTTAGCCCAAACTCAAATTTGTGTTATAAATATGGATTAGGATTATTTAACCATTTTTGAGAGCGTTAACAATATTAAGTGTTTGTTACCACTATTTTTATTAACGCAATCACAAACTTGTGTTATAAACATGGTTCGGAGTTTTTTTTACTTCTTTTTGTGAACGCGAACATTTAATTTTGTATGTTTCAAATATCATTGTAAAACGTAAACTCAAATTTGTGTTATAAATATGGATTAGGATTATTTAACCATTTTTGTGAGCGTTAACAATATAAAGTGTTTGTAACCAGTATTGTTGTAAATGCAAACACAAACTTGTTTTACAAATATGGTTCGGAGTTTATTTTACTTCTTTTTGTGACCGCGAATAATAAACCTTGTTTTTTACAAATATCTTTGTTAGTGCAAACTCAAATTTGTGGTATAAATATGGTTCATGGTTTTGTTTAACTATTTTTGTGAGCGTTAACAATATAGAGTGTTTGTTACCACTATTGCTGTTTGCGCAAAAACAAACTTTTGTTATAAACATAGTTCGAAGTTTATTTTACCTCTTTTTGTGACCGCGAACAATAAACGTTGTTTGTTACAAATATCTTTGTTAGGTCAAACCAAAATTTGTGTTAGAAACATGGTTTAGGGTTTTTTTTAACTATTTTTGTGAGCGTTAACATTATAAAGTGTATGTTACCACTATGTTTGTTAGTGCAAACACAAACTCGTGTTGTAATGAGTTCGGAGTTTATTTTACTTGTTTTTGTGACCACGAACAATAAACGTATTTTGTTACAAATATCTTTGTTAGCGCAAACTCAAATTATTGTTAGCAACATTGTTTTTTTGTTTTTTTTTAACTTTTTTTGTGAGATTAACAATATAAAGTGTTTTTTATCATTATTGTTATTACCGCAAAAACAAACTTGTGTTATAAACATAGTTTGGAGTTTATTTTACTTCTTTTTAATACCGCGAACTATAAATTTTGTTTGTTTCAAATATCTTTGTTAGCGTAAACTCAATTTTGTGTTATAAACATGGTTTAGGGTTTTTTTTAACTATTTTTTTGTGCGTTAACAATAGAATGTGTTTGTTACCACAATTGTTGTTAGCGCAAATACAAACTTGTGTTACAAACATGGTTCGGAGTTTTTTTTACCTCATTTTGTGACCGTGAACTATAAAAGTTGTTTGTTACAAATATCATTGGTACCGCAAACTCAAATTTGTGTTATAAACAGAGTTTAGGGTTTTTTTTTAACTATTTTTTTTGTGCGTTAACAATAGAATGTGTTTGTTACCACTATTGTTGTTAGCGCAAACACAAACTTGTGTTACAAACATGGTTCGGAGTTTAATTTACCTTTTTTTGTGACCACAAACAATAAATGATGTTTGTTATAAATATCTTTGCTAGCGCAAACTCAAATTTGTGTTATAAACATGGTTTAGGGTTTTTTTTAACTATTTTTTTGTGCGTTAACAATAGAATGTGTTTGTTACCACTATTGTTGTTAGCGCAAATACAAACTTGTGTTACAAACATGGTTCGGAGTTTATTTTACCTCATTTTGTGACCGTGAACTATAAAAGTTGTTTGTTACAAATATCTTTGTTAGCGCAAACTCAAATTTGTGGTAGAAACATGGTTCATGGTTTTGTTTAACTATTTTTGTGAGCGTTAACAATATAATGTCCTTGTGATCACTATTGTTGTTAGCGCAAACACAAACTTGTGTAACAAACATGGTTCGGAGTTTAATTTACCTTTTTTTGTGACCACAAACAATAAACGATGTTTGTTATAAATATCTTTGCTAGCGCAAACTCAAATTTGTGTTAGAAACATGGTTTACGGTTTTGTTTTTATTTATCTTTGTGAGCGTTAACAATATGAAGTGTTTTTTACCACTATTGTTGTTACCGCAAACACAAACTTATGTTATAAACATAGTTCAAAGTTTATTTTACTTCTTTTTGTGACCGCCAATAATAAACATTGTATTTTACAAATATATTTGTTAGCGCAAACTCAAATTTGTGTTATAAACATGGTTTAGGGTTTTTGTTAACTATTTTTTTGAGCGTTAACAATATAAAGTGTTTGTTACCACTATTGTTGTTAGCGCAAACACAAACTTTTGTTACAATTATGGTTCAGATTTTAGTTTACCTCTTTTTGTGACCGCGAACAATTAACGTTGTATGTCACAAATATCTTTGTTAGCGCAAACTCAAATTTGTGTTATAAACATGGTTAAAGGTATTTTTTAACTATTTTTTTGAGCGTTAACATTTGAATTTTTTTTGTTACCACTATTGTTGTTAGCGCTAACACAAACTTGTGTTAGAAACATGGTTCAGAGTTTATTTTACTTCTTTTTGTGACCACAAACAATTAACGTTGTTTTTTACAAATATCTTTGTTAGCGCAAACACAAATTTGTGTTAAAAACATGGTTT
Organism: Zygnema cylindricum; assembly: GCA_037447655.1. Lineage (NCBI taxonomy): Eukaryota > Viridiplantae > Streptophyta > Zygnematophyceae > Zygnematales > Zygnemataceae > Zygnema > Zygnema cylindricum. The sequence continues at coordinate 191,447 of JBBHKE010000237.1, read as the reverse complement.
GGGGTTATTTTTAACTATTTTTGTGAGCTTTAACAATATAAAGAGTTTCTTACCACTGTTGTTGTTAGCGCAAACACAAAATTGTGTTATAAACATAGTTTGAAGTATATTTTACCTCTTTTTGTGACCGTGAACAATAAACGTTGTTTGCTACAAATATCTTTGATAGAGCAAACTCGAATTTGTGTTAGAAACATGGTTTAGGGAATTTTTTTAACTATTTTTGTGAGCGTTAACAATATAAAGTGTTTGTTATCACTACTGTTGTTAGCGCAAAAACAAACTTGTATTACAAACTTAGTTCGGGGTTTATTTTACCTCTTTTTGTGACCACGAACAATAAACGCTGTTTGTTACAAATATCTTTGTTAGCGCAAACTCAAGTATGTGTTAGAAACATTGTATAGGGTTTCATTTAACTATTTTTGTGAGCGTTAACAAAGTAAAGTGTTTGTTAGCACTATTATTATTAGCGCAAAACAAAACTTGTGTTATAAACATCGTTTGGAATTTATTTTACTTCTTTTTGTGACTGCCAAGAATAAACATTTTTTTTTACAAATATCTTTGTTAGCCAAAACTCAAATTTGTGTTATAAATATGGTTTAAGATTTTTTTAACTATTTTTTTGGGCGTTAACAATATAAAGTGTTTGTTTTTACTATTTTTGTAAACCGCAAACACAAACTTGTGTTATAAACATGGTTTGGAGTTTATTTTACTTCTTTTTGTGACCGCAAGCAATTAACGTTGTATGTTACAAATATCTTTGTTAGCGCAAACTCAAATTTGTGTTATAAATATGGTTTAAGATTTTTTTAACTATTTTTTTGGGTGTTAACAATATAAAGAGTTTCTTACCACTATTGTTGCTTCCGCAAACACAAACTTGTTTTACAAACATGGTTCTGATTATATATTTCCTCTTTTTGTGACCGCAAACAATTGAAATTGTATTTTATAAATATCTTTGTTAGTGCAAACTCAAATTTGTGTTATAAACATGGTTTAGGGTATTTTTTAACTATTTTTTTGAGCGTTAACAATAGAATGTGTAAGTTATCACTATTGTTGTTAGCGCAAACACAAACTTGTGTTATAAACATGGTTCAAAGTTTATTTCACCTATTTTTGTGACCACGAACAATAAACGTTGTTTTTTACAAATATCTTTGTTTGCGCAAACTCAAATTTGTGTTATAAATATGGTTTAGGATTATTTCAACAATTTTTTGAGCGTTAACAATATAAAGTGTTTGTTACCATTATTGCTTTTAGCGGAAACACAAACTTGTGTTACAAACATGGTACATATTTTAGTTTACCTCTTTTTGTGACCGTGAACAATAAACATTGTTTGTTACAAATATCTTTGTTAGCGCAAACTCAAATTTGTGTAAGAAACAAGGTTTAGGGTTTTTTTTTAACTATTTCTGTGAACGTTAACATTATAAAGTGTTTGTTACCACTATTGTTGTTAGCGCAAACACAAACTTGTGTTATAAACATAGTTCGAAGTTTATTTTACCTCTTTTTGTGACCGTGAACAATAAACGTTGTTTGCTACAAATATCTTTGTTAGCGCAAACTCGAATTTGTGTTAGAAACATGGTTTAGGGAATTTTTTTAACTATTTTTGTGAGGGTTAACATTATAAAGTGTTTGTAATCACTATTGTTGTTAGCGCAAACACAAAATTGTGTTATAAACATAGTTTGAAGTTAATTTTACCTCTTTTTGTGACGCAGATAATAAACGTTGTTTTTTACAAATATCGTTGTTAGCGCAAACTTAAATTTGTGGTAGAAACATGGTTGATGGTTTTGGTTTACTATTTTTGTGAGCGTTAGCAATATAATGTGTTTGTTACCACTATTGATATTAACGCAAAAACAAACTTGTGTTATAAACATAGATCAGATCTTATTTTACTTCTTTTTGTGACCACAAATAATAAACGTTGTTTTTTACAAATATCGTTGTTAGCGCAAACTTAAATTTGTGGTAGAAACAAGGTTTATGGTTTTGGTTAACTATTTTTGTTAGCATTAGCAATATAATGTGTTAGTTACCACTATTGTTGTTAGCGCAAACACAAACTTGTGTTACAAACATAGTTCGGAGTTTATTTTACCTCTTTTTATGACCAGAAACAATATACGTTGTTTGTTACAAATATCTTTGTTAGCAGAAACTCAAATTTGTGTTAGAAACATTGTTTAGGGTTATTTTTAACTATTGTTTTGAGCTTTAAAAATAGAATGTGTTTGTTACCACTATTGTTGTTAGCACAAACACAAACTTGGCTTATAAACAAGGTTCGGAGTATAATTTACTTATTTTTTTGACCACGAACAATAAACGTTGTTTTTTACAAATATCTTTGTTAGCGCAAACACAAATTTGGGTTAAAAATATGGTTTAGGTTTAATTTTAACTATTTTTGTGAGCATTAACAATATAAGGAGTTTGTTATCACTATTATTGTTAGCGCAAATACAAACTTGTGTTACAAACATGGTTTGGAGTTTATTTTACCTCTTTTTGTGACCACGAACTATAAACGATGATTGCTACAAATATCTTTGTTAGCACAAACTCAAATTTGTGTTAAAAACATTGTTTAGGGTTTTTTTTAACTATTGTTGTGAGCGTTAACAATATAAAGTGTTTGTTACCACTATTGTTGCTAGCGCAAAACAAACTTGTGTTATAAACATAGATCAGAGTTTATTTTACTTCTTTTTGTGACCGCGAACAAAAAACGTTGTTTTTTACAAATATCTTTGTTAGCGCAAACTCAAATTTGTGGTAGAAACATGGTTCATGGTTTTGGTTTACTATTTTTGGGAGCGTTAACAATATAAAGTGTTTGTTTCCACTATTGTTGTTGGCGCAAACACAAACTTGTGTTACAAACATGGTTCAGAGTTTATTTTACCTCTTTTTGTGACCACGAACGATAAACTTTGTTTGTTACAAATATCTTTGTTAGCGCAAACTCAAATTTGTGTTAGAAACAAGGTTTAGGGTTTTTTATTAACTTTTTGTGTGAACGTTAACATTATAAAGTGTTTGTTACCACTATTGTTGTTAGCGCAAACACAAACTTGTGTTACAAACATGGTTCACAGTTTATTTTACCTCTTTTTGTGACCAAAAACAATAAACGTTGTTTGCTACAAATATCTTTGTTAGCGCAAACTCAAATTTGTGTTAGAAACATGGTTTAGGGAATTTTTTTGACTATTTTTGTGAGCGTTAACAATATAAAGTGTTTGTTATCACTACTGTTGTTAGCGCAAAAACAAAATTGTGTTATAAACATAGTTCGAAGTTTATTTTACCTCTTTTTGTGACCACGAACATTAAACGTTGTTTGTTACAAATATCTTTGTTAGCGCAAACCCAAATTTGTGTTACAAACATGGTTAGGGTTTTTTTTAACTATTTTTGTGAGCGTTAACATTATAAAGTGTTTGTTACCACTCTTGCTGTTAGCGCAAAAACAAACTTTTGTTATAAATATAGTTTGAAGTTTATTTTACCTCTTTTTGTGTCCGCGAACAATAAATGTTGTTTTTTACAAATATCTTTGTTAGCGCAAGCACAAATTTGTGTTAAAAACATGGTATAGGGTTATTTTTAACTATTTTTGTGAGCATTAACAATATAAAGAGTTTCTTACCACTATTGTTGTTAGCGCAAACACAAACTTGTGTTATAAACATAGTTCGAAGTTTATTTTTCCTCTTTTTGGTACCGTGAACAATAACTATAGTTTGCTACAAATATCTTTGTTAGCGCAAACTGGAATTTGTGTTAGAAACATTGTTTAGGGTTTTTTTTAACTATTTTTGTGTTTGTTAACAATATAAAGTTTTTGTTATCAATATTGTTGTTAGCCCAAAAACAAAATTGTGTTATAAACATGGTTCGGAGTTTATATCCTTCTTTTTCTGACCACAAACAATAAACGTTGTTTTTTACAAATATCTTTGTTAGCGCAAACACAAATTTGTGTTAAAAACATGGTTTAGGGTTATTTTTAACTATTTTTGTGAGCATTATTAATATAAAGTGTTTGTTTCCACTATTGTTTTTAGCGCAAAAACAAACTTGTGTTATAAACATAGTACGGAGTTTATTTTATTTCTTTTTGTGATTACAAACAATAAACGTTGTTTTTTACAAATATATTTGTTAGCGCAAACACAAATTTGTGTTAAAAACATGGTTTAGGGTTTTTTTTAACTATTTTTGTGAGCATTAACAATATAAAGTGTTTGTTTCCACTATTGTTGTTAGCGCAAAAATAAACTTGTGTTATAAACATAGTACGGAGTTTATTTTACTTCTTTTTGTGATTACAATCAATAAACGTTTTTTGTTACAAATATCTTTCTTAGCGCAAACTCAAATTTGTGTTATAAACATGGTTTAGGATTTTTTTTAACTATTTTTTTGAGCGTTAACAATATAAAGTGTTTGTTACCATTATTAATGTTAACGAAAACACAAACTTGTGTCACAAACATTGTTCTGAGTTTATTTTACCGCCTTTTGTGACCGCGAACAATTAACGTTGTTTGTTACAAATATCTTTGTTAGCGCAAACTCAAATTTGTGTTACAAACATGGTTTAGGGTTTTTTTTAACTATTTTTGTGAGCGTTAATAATATAAATAGTTTCGTTACCACTATTGTTGTTAGCGGAAACACAAACATGTGTTACAAACATGGTTTAAAGTTTATTTTACCTCTTTTTGTGACCACGAACAATAAACGTTGTTTGTTACAAATATCTTTGTTAGCGCAAACTCAAATTTGTGTTATAAATATGGTTTAGGACTTTTTAAACTATTTTTGTGAGCGTTAACAATATAAAGAATCTGTTACCACTATTGTTGTAAGCGGAAACACAAACTCATGTTACAAACATAGTGCAGAGTTTATTTTACCTCTTTTTGTGACCACAAACAATATACGTTGTTTTTTACAAATATCTTTGTTAGCGCAAACGCAAATTTGTGTTAAAAACATGGTTTGGGGTTTTTTTTTTAATATTTTTGTTAGTGTTAATAACATAATTTTTTTTTACCACTATTGTTGTTAGCGCAAACACAAACTTGTGTTATAAATATAGTTCGAAGTTTATTTTACCTCTTTTAGTGACCGCGAACAATAAATGTTGTCTGCTACAAATATCTTTGTTAGCACAAACTCAAATTTGTGTTAGATACATGAATTTGGGATTTTTTTTTACTTTTTTTGTGAGCATTAACAGTAAAAAGTGTTTGTTACCACTATTATTGGTAGCGCAAACACAAACTTGTGTTATAAACATAGTCAGAAGTTTATTTTACCTCTTTCTGTGAGCGCAAACAATAAACGTTGTTTTTCACAAATATCTTAGTTAGCGCAAACTCAAATTTGTGTTAGAAACATGGTTCATGGTTTTGGTTTACTATTTTTGTGAGCGTAAATAATATAGAGAGTTTCTTACCACTATTGTTGTTAGGGCAAACACAAACTTGTGTTACAAACATGGTTCACCATATATTTTACCGCTTTTTGTGACCGTGAAAAATTAATGTTGTATGTTACAAATATCTTTGTTAGGGCACACTCAAATTTGTGGTTAGAACATCATTTTGGGTTTTGTTTAACTATTTTTGTGAGCGTTAACAATATAAAGTGTTTTTTACCACTGTTGTTGTTAGCGCAAAAACAAACTTGTGTTATAAACATAGTTCGAAGTTTATTTTACTTCTTTTTGTGACCGCGAACAAAAAACGTTGTTTGTTACAAAAATCTTTATTAGCCTAAACTCAAATTTGTGTTAGAAACATGGTTTTGGGTTTTGTTTAACTATTTTTGTGAGCGTAAATAATATAGAGAGTTTCTTACCACTATTGTTGTTAGGGCAAACACAAACTTGTGTTACAAACATGGTTCACCGTATATTTTACCTCTTTTTGTGACCTTGAAAAATTAACGTTGTATGTTACAAATATCTTTGTTAGCGCACACTCAAATTTGTGGTTAGAACATGGTTTTGGGTTTTGTTTAACTATTTTTTGAGCGTTAACAATATAAAGTGTTTTTTACCACTATTGTTTTTAGCGCAAAAACAAACTTGTGTTATAAACATAGTTCGAACTTTATTTTACTTCTTTTTGTGACCGCGAAAAAAAAACGTTGTTTGTTACAAAAATCTTTGTTATCCTAAACTCAAATTTGTGTTAGAAACATGGTTTAGGGTTTTTTTTAACTATTTTTGTGAGCGTTAATAATAGAAAGTGTTTGTTATTACTATTGATGTTAGGGCAAAAATAAACTTGTGTTATAAACATAGTTCGGGGTTTATTTTACTTCTTTTTGTGACGGCGAATAATAAACGTTGTTTGTTACAAATATCTTTGTTAGCCCAAACTCAAATTTGTGTTATAAACATGGTTTAAGGTTTTATTTTCAATTTTTTTGAGCATTAACAATAGAATGTGTTTGTTACCTCTATTGTTGTTAGGGAAAACACAAACTTGTGTTACAAATTTGGTTTAGAGTTTTTTTACCTCTTTTTGTGATCACGAACAATAAATGTTGTTTGTTACAAATATCTTTGTTAACGCAAACTCAAATTTGTGTTATAAATATGGTTTAGGATTTTTTAACTATTTTTGTGAGCGTTAACAATATAATGTGTTTGTTACCACTATTTTTTTTAGCGCAAACACAAAATTGTGTTATAAACATGGTTCGGAGTTTATTTTACTTTTTTTTGTGACCGTGAATAATAAACGTTGTTTTTTACAAATATCTTTGTTAGCGCAAACTCAAATTTGTGGTTAGAACATGGTTCACGGTTTTGTTTAACTATTTTTGTGAGCTTTCTTAATATAAAGTGTTTTTTTCCACTATTGTTGTTAGCGCAAAAATAAACTTGTGTTATAAACATAGTTCGAAGTTTATTTTACCTCTTTTTGTGACCGCGAACAATAAACGTTGTTTGTTACAAATATTTTAGTAAGGGCAAACTCAAATTTGTATTAGAAACATGGTTTGGAGTTTATTTTACCTCTTTTTATGACCACGAACAAAAAACGTTGTTTGTTACAAATATCTTTGTTATCGCAAACTCAAATTTGTGTTATAAACATCGTTTATGGTTTTTTTAAACTATTTTTGTGAGCGTTAACAATAGATTGTGTGTGTTACCACTATTGTTGTTAATGCAAACACAAACTTGTGTTACAAACATGGTTCAGAGTTTATTATACCTCTTTTTGTGACCACGAACAAAAAACATTGTTTGTTACAAATATCTTTCTTAGCGCAAACTCAAATTTGTGGTAGAAACATGGTTCATGGTTTTGGTTTACTATTTTTGTGAGTGTTAACAATATAAAGTGTTTGTTACCACTATTGTTGTTAGCAAAAAAACAATCTTGTGTTACAAATATGGTTTGGAGTTTATTTTACCTCTTTTTATGACCACGAACAAAAAACGTTGATTGTTACAAATATTTTTGTTATCGCAAACTCAAATTTGTGTTATAAACATGGTTTATGGTTTTTTGAAACTATTTTTGTGAGCGTTAACAATAGATTGTGTGTGTTACCACTATTGTTGTTAATGCAAACACAAACTTGTGTTACAAACATGGTTCAGAGTTTATTATACCTCTTTTTGTGACCACGAACAAAAAACGTTGTTTGTTACAAATATCTTTGTTATCGCAATTTCAAATTTGTGTTATAAACATGGTTTATGGTTTTTTTAAACTATTTTTGTGAGCGTTAACAATAGATTGTGTGTGTTACCACTATTGTTGTTAATGCAAACTCAAATTTGTAATAGAAACATGGTTTGGAGTTTATTTTACCTCTTTTTATGACCACGAAAAAAAAACGTTGTATGTTACTAATATCTTTGTTAGCGCAAACTCAAATTTGTGTTATAAACATGGTTAAAGGTATTTTTTAACTATTTTTTTGAGGGTTAACATTTGAATTTTTTTTGTTACCACTATTGTTGTTAGCGCTAACACAAACTTGTGTTAGAAACATGGTTCAGAGTTTATTTTACTTTTTTTTGTGACCACAAACAATTAACGTTGTTTTTCACAAATATCTTTGTTAGCGCAAACTCAAATTTGTGTTAAAAACATGGTTTGGGGTTATTTTTAACTATTTTTGTGAGCTTTAACAATATAAAGAGTTTCTTACCACTATTGTTGTTAGCGCAAACACAAACTTGTGTTATAAACATAGTTCGAAGTTTATTTTACCTCTTTTTGTGACCGTGAACAATAAACGTTGTTTGCTACAAATATCTTTATTAGAGCAAACTGGAATTTGTGTTAGAAACATGGTTTAGGGAATTTTTTTAGCTATTTTTGTGAGCGTTAACAATATAAAGTGTTTGTTATCACTACTTTTGTTAGCGCAAAAACAATCTTGTATTACAAACATAGTTCGGAGTTTATTTTACCTCTTTTTATGACCGCAAGCAATTAATGTTGTATGTTACAAATATCTTTGTTAGCGCAAACTCAAATTTGTGTTATAAATATGGTTTAAGATTTTTTTAACTATTTTTTTGGGTGTTAACAATATAAAGAGTTTCTTACCACTATTGTTGCTTGCGCAAACACAAACTTGTTTTACAAACATGGTTCTGAGTATATTTTTCCTCTTTTTGTGACCGCAAACAATTGAAATTGTATTTTATAAATATCTTTGTTAGTGCAAACTCAAATTTGTGTTAGGAACATGGTTTAGGGTTTTTTTTGAACTTATTTTTGTTAGCGTTAATAACATAAATAATTTCTTATCACTATTGTTGTTAGCGCAAAAACAAATTTGTGTTACAAACATAGTTCAGAGTTTATTTTACTTCTTTTTGTGACCGCAAGCAATTAACGTTGTATGTTACAAATATCTTTGTTAGTGCAAACTCAAATTTGTGGTAGAAACAGGGTTCATGGTTTTGTATAACTATTTTTGTGAGCGTTAACAATATAAAGTGTTTGTAACCACTATTGTTGTAAATGCAAACACAAACTTGTGTTACAAACATGGTTCGGAGTTTATTTTACCTCTTTTTGTGACCACGAACAATAAACGTTGTTCGTTACAAATATATTTGTTAGCGCAAACTCAAATTTATGTTAGAAACATTGTTTAGGTTTTTTTATTACAATTTTTGTGAGCGTTAACGATATAAAGTGTTTGTTACCACTATTTTTATTAACGCAATCACAAACTTGTGTTATAAATATGGTTCGGAGTTTATTTTACTTCTTTTTGTGAACGTGAACATTTAACGTTGTATGTTTCAAATATCATTGTAAACGCAAACTCAAATTTGTGTTATAAACATGGTTTAGGGTATTTTTTAACTATTTTTTTGCGCGTTAACAATATAAAGTGTTTGTAACCACTATTGTTGTAAATGCAAACACAAACTTGTGTTACAAACATGGTTTTGAGTTTATTTTACTTCTTTTTGTGACCGCGAATAATAAACCTTCTTTTTTACAAATATCTTTGTTAGTGCAAACTCAAATTTGTGGTAAAAACATGGTTCATGGTTTTGTTTAACTATTTTTGTGAGCGTTAACAATATAAAGTGTTTGTTACCACTATTGTTGTTAGCGCAAAAACAAACTTTTGTTATAAACATAGTTCAAAGTTTATTTTACCTCTTTTTGTGACCGTGAACAATAAATGTTGTTTGTTACAAATATCTTTGTTAGGTCAAACCCAAATTTGTGTTAGAAACATGGTTTATGGTTTTTTAAAACTATTTTTGTGAGCGTTAACATTATAAAGTGTATGTTACCACTATGTTTGTTAGCGCAAACACAAACTCGTGGTGTAAAGAGTTCGGAGTTTATTTTACTTCTTTTTGTGACCACGAACAATAAACGTTTTTTGTTACAAATATCTTTTTTAGCACACTCAAATTATTGTTAGCAACATTGTTTAGGGTTTTTTTTTAACTTTTTTTGTGAGATTAACAATAGAATGTGTTTGTTACCACTATTGTTGTTAGCGCAAACACAAACTTGTGTTACAAACATGGTTCGGAGTTTATTTTACCTCATTTTGTGACCGTGAACTATAAAAGTTGTTTGTTACAAATATCTTTGGTAGCGCAAACTCAAATTTGTGTTATAAACATGGTTTAGGGTTTTTTTTAACTATTTTTTTGTGCGTTAACAATAGAATGTGTTTGTTACCACTATTGTTGTTAGCACAAACACAAACTTGTGTTACAAACATGGTTCGGAGTTTATTTTACCTCATTTTGTGACCAGGAACTATAAACGTTGTTTGTTACAAATATCTTTGTTAGCACAATCTCAAATTTGTGTTAAAAACATCGTTTAGGGTTTTTTTTAACTATTTTTGGGAGCGTTAACAATACAAAGAGTTACTTTTCACAATTGTTGATAGCGCAAACACAAACTTGTGTTACAAACATAGTAAGGAGTTTATTTTACCTCATTTTGTGACCGCAAATAATAAACGTTGTTTGTTACAAATATCTTTGTGAACGCAAACTCAAATTTGTTGTAGAAACATGGTTTATAGTTTTGTTTAACTAATTTTGTGAGTGTTAACAATATAAAGGGATTATTACCACTATTGTTGTTAGCGCAAAAACAAACTTGTATAACAAACATGATTCGGAGTTTAATTTACCTTTTTTTGTGACCACAAACAATAAATGATGTTTGTTATAAATATCTTTGCTAGCGCAAACTCAAATTTGTGTTAGAAACATGGTTTATGGTTTTGTTTTTATTTATCTTTGTGAGCGTTAACAATATGAAGTGTTTTTTACCACTATTGTTGTTAGCGCAAACACAAACTTATGTTATAAACATAGTTCAAAGTTTATTTTACTTCTTTTTCTGACCGCCAATAATAAACATTGTATTTTCTGCTATGACTGCTATGATCTGTCAGCGCAGCTGTGATATTAGAGCAGCGCAGCTGCGATGTCAGATCAGAGCACCATAGCAGCACAGCAACAAGTGTAGAGTGCTCAAGGTTTCTAGCTGCGATGTCAGACTTAGCGCAGCATGGCAACATAGCAGCAAGATATAGAGAGAACTTAAGGTTTCCAAAACAACAAATTTTACTTCTTTTTGTGACCGCGAATAATAAACATTGTATTTTGCAATTATCTTTGTTAGCGCAAACTCAAATTTGTGGTAGAAACATGGTTCATGGTTTTTTTTAACTATTTTTGTGAGCGTTAACAATATAATGTCCTTGTGATCACTATTGTTGTTAGCGCAAACACAAACTTGTGTAACAAACATGGTTCGGAGTTTAATTTACCTTTTTTTGTGACCACAAACAATAAACGATGTTTGTTATAAATATCTTTGCTAGCGCAAACTCAAATTTGTGTTAGAAACATGGTTTATGGTTTTGTTTTTATTTTTCTTTGTGAGCGTTAACAATATGAAGTGTTTTTTACCACTATTGTTGTTACCGCAAACACAAACTTATGTTATAAACATAGTTCAAAGTTTATTTTACTTCTTTTTGTGACCGCCAATAATAAACATTGTATTTTACAAATATATTTGTTAGCGCAAACTCAAATTTGTGTTATAAACATGGTTTAGGGTTTTTGTTAACTATTTTTTTGAGCGTTAACAATATAAAGTGTTTGTTACCACTATTGTTGTTAGCGCAAACACAAACTTGTGTTACAATTATGGTTCAGATTTTAGTTTACCTCTTTTTGTGACCGCGAACAATTAACGTTGTATGTCACAAATATCTTTGTTAGCGCAAACTCAAATTTGTGTTATAAACATGGTTAAAGGTATTTTTTAACTATTTTTTTGAGCGTTAACATTTGAATTTTTTTTGTTACCACTATTGTTGTTAGCGCTAACACAAACTTGTGTTAGAAACATGGTTCAGAGTTTATTTTACTTCTTTTTGTGACCACAAACAATTAACGTTGTTTTTTACAAATATCTTTGTTAGCGCAAACACAAATTTGTGTTAAAAACATGGTTTGGGGTTATTTTTAACTATTTTTGTGAGCTTTAACAATATAAAGAGTTTCTTACCACTGTTGTTGTTAGCGCAAACACAAAATTGTGTTATAAACATAGTTTGAAGTATATTTTACCTCTTTTTGTGACCGTGAACAATAAACGTTGTTTGCTACAAATATCTTTGATAGAGCAAACTCGAATTTGTGTTAGAAACATGGTTTAGGGAATTTTTTTAACTATTTTTATGAGCGTTAACAATATAAAGTGTTTGTTATCACTACTGTTGTTAGCGCAAAAACAAACTTGTATTACAAACTTAGTTCGGGGTTTATTTTACCTCTTTTTGTGACCACGAACAATAAACGCTGTTTATTACAAATATCTTTGTTAGCGCAAACTCAAGTATGTGTTAGAAACATTGTATAGGGTTTCATTTAACTATTTTTGTGAGCGTTAACAAAGTAAAGTGTTTGTTAGCACTATTATTGTTAGCGCAAAAAAAAACTTGTGTTATAAACATCGTTTGGAATTTATTTTACTTCTTTTGTGACTGCCAATAATAAACATTGTTTTTTACAAATATCTTTGTTAGCCAAAACTCAAATTTGTGTTATAAATATGGTTTAAGATTTTTTTAACTATTTTTTTGGGCGTTAACAATATAAAGTGTTTGTTACTACTATTTTTGTTACCGCAAACACAAACTTGTGTTATAAACATGGTTTGGAGTTTATTTTACTTCTTTTTGTGAGCTCAAGCAATTAACGTTGTATGTTACAAATATCTTTGTTAGCGCAAACTCAAATTTGTGTTATAAATATGGTTTAAGATTTTTTTAACTATTTTTTTGGGTGTTAACAATATAAAGAGTTTCTTACCACTATTGTTGCTTGCGCAAACACAAACTTGTTTTACAAACATGGTTCTGAGTATATTTTTCCTCTTTTTGTGACCGCAAACAATTGAAATTGTATTTTATAAATATCTTTGTTAGTGCAAACTCAAATTTGTGTTATAAACATGGTTTAGGGTATTTTTTAACTATTTTTTTGAGCGTTAACAATAGAATGTGTAAGTTATCACTATTGTTGTTAGCGCAAACACAAACTTGTGTTACAAACATGGTTCAAAGTTTATTTTACCTATTTTTGTGACCACGAACAATAAACGTTGTTTTTTACAAATATCTTTGTTTGCGCAAACTCAAATTTGTGTTATAAATATGGTTTAGGATTATTTCAACAATTTTTTGAGCGTTAACAATATAAAGTGTTTGTTACCATTATTGCTTTTAGCGGAAACACAAACTTGTGTTACAAACATGGTTCAGATTTTAGTTTACCTCTTTTTGTGACCGTGAACAATAAACATTGTTTGTTACAAATATCTTTGTTAGCGCAAACTCAAATTTGTGTTAGAAACAAGGTTTAGGGTTTTTTTTTAACTATTTCTGTGAACGTTAACATTATAAAGTGTTTGTTACCACTATTGTTGTTAGCGCAAACACAAACTTGTGTTATAAACATAGTTCGAAGTTTATTTTACCTCTTTTTGTGACCGTGAACAATAAACGTTGTTTGCTACAAATATCTTTGTTAGCGCAAACTCGAATTTGTGTTAGAAACATGGTTTAGGGAATTTTTTTAACTATTTTTGTGAGGGTTAACATTATAAAGTGTTTGTAATCACTATTGTTGTTAGCGCAAACACAAAATTGTGTTATAAACATAGTTTGAAGTTAATTTTACCTCTTTTTGTGACGCAGATAATAAACGTTGTTTTTTACAAATATCGTTGTTAGCGCAAACTTAAATTTGTGGTAGAAACATGGTTGATGGTTTTGGTTTACTATTTTTGTGAGCGTTAGCAATATAATGTGTTTGTTACCACTATTGATATTAACGCAAAAACAAACTTGTGTTATAAACATAGATCAGAGCTTATTTTACTTCTTTTTGTGACCACAAATAATAAACGTTGTTTTTTACAAATATCGTTGTTAGCGCAAACTTAAATTTGTGGTAGAAACAAGGTTCATGGTTTTGGTTTACTATTTTTGTGAGCATTAGCAATATAATGTGTTTGTTACCACTATTGTTGTTAGCGCAAACACAAACTTGTGTTACAAACATAGTTCGGAGTTTATTTTACCTCTTTTTATGACCACAAACAATATACGTTGTTTGTTACAAATATCTTTGTTAGCGGAAACTCAAATTTGTGTTAGAAACATTGTTTAGGGTTTTTTTTAACTATTGTTGTGAGCGTTAAAAATAGAATGTGTTTGTTACCACTATTGTTGTTAGCGCAAACACAAACTTGGCTTACAAACATGGTTCGGAGTTTATTTTACTTATTTTTGTGACCACGAACAATAAACGTTGTTTTTTACAAATATCTTTGTTAGCGCAAACACAAATTTGTGTTAAAAATATGGTTTAGGGTTAATTTTAACTATTTTTGTGAGCGTTAACAATATAAAGAGTTTTTTACCACTATTTTTGTTAGCCCAAACACAAACTTGTGTTATAACATGGTTGAAAGTATATTTACCTCTATTTGTTATATTGAACAATAAACGATGTTTGTTACTAATATCTTTGTTAGCGCAATCTCAAATTTGTGTTAGAAACATGCTTTACGGTTTTTTTAACTATTTTTGTGAGCGTTAACAATATAAAACGTTTGTTACCACTATTGTTGTTAGCGCAAACACAAACTTGTGTTATAAACATTGTTCAGAGTTTATTTTACCTCTTTTTATGACGGCGAACATTAAATGTTAATTGTTACAAGTATCTTTGTTAGCGCAAACTCAAATTGTGTTAGAAACATGGTTTAGGGTTTTTTCAAACTATCTTTGTGAGTGTTAACAATATAAAGAGTTTGTTACCACTATTCATGTTAGCGCAAACACAAACCTATGTTATAAACATGGTTAAAGGTTTATTTTACTTCTTTTTGTGACCGCAAAAATTAACTGTTGTTTCTTACAAATATCTTTGTTAGTGCAAAACTCAAATTTGTGTTAGAAACATGGTTTAGGGTTTTTTTGAAATATTTTTGTGAGCGTTAACAATATAAAGAGTTTGTTACCACTATTGTTGTTAGCGCAAACACAAACTTGTATTATATACATGGTTTAAGGTTTATATTACCTCTTTTTGTGACCGCGAACGGAAAACGTTGTTTGTTACAAATATCTTTGTTAGCGCAAACTCAAATTTGTGTTAGAAACATGGTTTAGGGTTTTATTAACTATTTTTTTGAGCGTTAATAATATAAAGAGTTTTTTACCACTATTGATCTTAGCGCAAACACAAACTTGTGTTATAAATATGGTTTGGAGTTTATTTTACCTCTTTTTGTGACCGCGAACAATAAACGTTATTTGTTACAAATATCTTTGTTAGCGCAAACTCAAATTTGTGTTAGAAACATGGTTTAGGGTTTTTTTTAACTATTTTTTTAAGCGTTAACAATATATATAGTGTTTGTTTCCACTATTGTTGTTAGCGCAAACACAAACTTGTGTTATAAACATGGTTCGGGGTTTATTTTACCTCTCTTTGTGATTGAGAACAATAAACAATGTTTGTTACAGATATCTTTGTAAGCGAAATCTTAAATTTGTGTTATAAACATGGTTTATGGTTTTTTTTAACTATTTTTGTGAGCGTTAACAACATACAGTGTTTGTTACCACAAATTTTGTAAGCGCAAACACACAATTGTGTTACAAACATGGTTCAAAGTTTATTTTACCTCTTTTTGTGACCACAAACAAAAAACATTGTTTGTTACAAATATCTTTGAAAGCGCAAACTCAAATTTGTGTTAGGAACTTGGTTTAAGGTTTTTTTTTACTATTTTTGTGAGCGTTAACAATATAAAGTGTGTGTTACCACTATTGTTGTTAGCGCAAACACAAACATGTGTTACAAACATGGTTTGGAGTTTAATTTACCTCTTTTTGTGACCGCAAACAATAAACGTTATTTGTTACAAATATCTTTGTGCGCGCAAACTCAAGTTTGTGTTAGAAACATGGTTTAGGGTTTATTTTAACTATTTTTGTGAGTGTTTACAATATAAAGTGTTTGTTACAAATATATTTGCTAGCGCAAACTCGAATTTGTGTTATATATATGGTTTAGAGTTTATTTTACCTATTTTTTTTAGCGTTAAAAATAGAAAGAGATTGTTACCACTATTGTTGTTAGCACAAACACGAACTTGTGTTATAAACATGGTTTAGAATTTATTTTACCTCTTTTTGTGATCGAGAACAATAAACTTGTTTGTTACAAATATCTTTGTAAGCGAAATCTTAAATTTGTGTTATAAACATTGTTTATGGTTTTTTTAACTATTCATGTGAGCGTTAACAATATACAGTGTTTGTAACCACTATTGTAGTTAGTGCAAACACAAACATGTGTTACAAAAATGGTTTGGAGTTTAATTTACATCTTTTTGTGACCGCGAACAATAAACTTGTTTGTTACAAATATCTTTGTTAGCTCAAATCCGAATTTGTGTTAGAAACATGGTTTTGGGTTTATTTTAACTATTTGCGTGAGTGTTTACAATAGAAAGTGTTTGTTACTACTATTGTTGTTAGCACAAACACAAACTTGTGTTATATAAATGGTTTAGAATTTATTTTACCTCTTTTTGTCATCGAGAACAATAAACGATGTTTGTTACAAATATCTTTGTAAGCGAAATCTTAAATTTGTGTTATAAACATGGTTTATGGTTTATTTTAACTAGTATTGTGAGCGTTTACAATATATAGTGGTTGTTACCACTATTGTTGTTAGTGCAAACACAAACTTGGGTTATAAAAA
Organism: Zygnema cylindricum; assembly: GCA_037447655.1. Lineage (NCBI taxonomy): Eukaryota > Viridiplantae > Streptophyta > Zygnematophyceae > Zygnematales > Zygnemataceae > Zygnema > Zygnema cylindricum. The sequence continues at coordinate 174,559 of JBBHKE010000237.1, read as the reverse complement.
TATTTCAGAGTTTATTATACCTCTTTTTGTGACCGCGAACAATAAACGTTATTTGTTACAAATATCTTTGTGAGCACAAACTCAAATTTGTGTTAGAAACATGGTTTAGGGTTTATTTTTACATTTTTGTGAGTGTTTACTATATAAAGTGTTTGTTACAAATATATTTGTTAGCGCAATCACGATTTTGTGTTATATATATGGTTTAGAGTTTATTTTACCTATTTTTTTGAGTGTTAACAATAGAAACATTGTTTGTTACAAATATCTTTGTTAGCGCAAACTCAAATTTGTGTTAGGAACATGGTTTAAGGTTTTTTTTTACTATTTTTGTGAGCGTTAACAATATAAAGTGTGTGTTACCACTATTGTTGTTAGCGCAAACACAAACTTGTGTGATAAACATGGTTCGGAGTTTATTTTACCTCTTTTTGTAACCACAAACAATAAACGTTGTATGTTACAAATATCTTTGTTATCTCAAATTCGAATTTGTGTTAGAAAACATGGTTTAGGGTTTTTTTTTAACTATATTTGTAAGCATTAACAATATAAAATGTTTGTTACCACTATTCTTGTTAGCGCAAACACAAACTTGTGTTATAAACATGGTTCAGAGTTTATTTTACCTCTCTTTGTGAGCGTGAACAATAAACATTGTTTGTTACAAATATCTTTTTTAGGTCAAACTCAAATTTGTGTTAGAAATATGGTTTATGGTTTTTTTTAACTATTATTTTGAGGGTTAAAAATATACAATGTTTGATTCCACTATTGTTGTTAGCGTAAACACAAACTTGTGTGACAAACATGGATCGGAGTTTATTTTACCTCTTTTTGTGACCGCAAACAATAAACGTTGTTTGTTACAAATATCTTTGTTAGCTCCAATTCGAATTTGTGCTAGAAACATGGTTTAGGATTTATTTTAACAATTTTTGTGAGCCTTAACAATATAAAGTGTTTATTACCACTATTGTTGTTAGCGCAAACACAAACTTGGTGATAAACATGGTTCGGAGTTTATTTTACCTCTTTTTGTAACCGCAAACAATAAACGTTGTTTGTTACAAATATATTTGTTATCTCAAATTCGAATTTGTGTTTGAAACATGGTTTAGGGTTTTTTTTAAACTATTTTTGTAAGCATTAACAATATAAAATGTTTGTTACCACTATTCTTGTTAGCGCAAACACAAACTTGTGTTATAAACATGGTTCGGAGTTTATTTTACCTCTCTTTGTGAGTGTGAACAATAAACGTTGTTTGTTACAAATATCATTTTTAGGTCAAACTTAAATTTGTGTTAAAAATATGGTTTAGGGTTTTTTTTAACTATTTTTTTGAGCGTTAAGAATATACAATGTTTGATTCCACTATTGTTGTTAGCGTAAACACAAACATGTGTTATAAACATGGTTCGGAGTTTATTTTACCTCTCTTTGTGAGCGTGAACAATAAACGTTGTTTGTTACAAATATCATTTTTAGGTCAAACTTAAATTTGTGTTAAAAATATGGTTTAAGGTTTTTTTTAACTATTTTTTTGAGCGTTAAGAATATACAATGTTTGTTTCCACTATTGTTGTTAGCGTAAACTCAAACTTGTGTGACAAACATGGATCGGAGTTTATTTTACCTCTTTTTGTGATCACGAACAATAAACGTTGTATGTTACAAATATCTTTCTTAGCTCAAATTCGAATTTGTGTTAGGAACATGGTTTAAGGTGTTTTTTAACTATTTTTGTGAGCGTTAACAACATATAGTGTTTGTTACCACTATTGTTGTTAGCGCAAACACACAATTTTGTTACAAACATGGTTTAGAGTTTATTTTACCTTTTATTTGTGACCGTGAACAATAAACATTGTTTGTTACGAATATCTTTGTTAGCGCAAACTCAAATTTGTGTTAGGAACATGGTTTAAGGTTTTTTATTACTATTTTTGTGAGCGTTAACAATATAAAGTGTGTTTTACCACTATTGTTGTTAGCGCAAACACAAACATGTGTTACAAACATGGTTTGGAGTTTAATTTACCTCTTTTTGAGACCACGACAATAAATGTTATTTGTTACAAATATCTTTGTGCGCGCCAACTCAAGTTTGTGTTAGAAACATGGTTTAGGGTTTATGTTAATTATTTTTGTGAGTGTTTACAATATAAAGTGTTTGTTACAAATATATTTGCTAGCGCAAACTCGAATTTGTGTTATATGTATGGTTTAGAGTTTAATTTACCAACTTTTTTTAGCGTTAACAATAGAAAGAGATTGTTACCACTATTGTTATTAGCACAAACACAAACTTGTGTTATATACATAGTTTAGATATTTTACCTCTTTTTGTGATCTAGAACAATAAACGATGTTTGTTACAAATATCTTTGTAAGCGAAATCTTAAATTTGTGTTATTAACACGGTTTATGGTTTTTTTTTAACTATTTTTGTGAGCGTTAACAATATACACTGTTTGTAACCATTATTGTTGTTAGTGCAAACACAAACATGTGATACAAACATGGTTCGGAGTTTAATTTACCTCTTTTTGTGACCGTGAACAATAAACGTTGTCTTTTACAAATATCTTTGTTAGCTCAAATTCGAATTTGTGTAAGGAACATAGTTTAAGGTTTTTTTTTAACTATTTTTGTGAGCGTTAACAATATACAGTGTTTGTAACCATTATTGTTGTTAGTGCAAACACAAACATGTGTTACAAACATGGTTCGGAGTTTAATTTACCTCTTTTTGTGACCGTGAACAATAAACGTTGTCTTTTACAAATATCTTTGTTAGCTCAAATTCGAATTTGTGTAAGGAACATGGTTTAAGGTTTTTTTTTAACTATTTTTGTGAGCGTTAACAATATATAGTGTTAGATACCACTATTGTTGTTTGCGCAAACACACAATTGTGTTACAAACATGGTTCAGAGTTTATTTTACCTCTTTTTGTGACCGTGAACAATAAACATTGTTTGTTACAAATATCTTTAATAGTGCAAACTCAAATTTGTGTTAGGAACATGGTTTAAGGTTTTTTTTTACTATTTTTGTGAGCGTTAACAATATAAAGTGTGTGTTACCACTATTGTTGTTTGCGCAAACACAAACATGTGTTAGAAACATGGTTTCGGAGTTTAATTTACCTCTTTTTGTGACTGCGAACAATAAACGTTGTTTGTTACAAATATCTTTGTTAGCTCAAATTCGAATTTGTGTTAGAAACATGGTTTAGGATTTATTTTAACAATTTTTGTGAGCCTTAACAATATAAAGTGTTTGTTACCACTATTGTTGTTAGCGGAAACACAAACATGTGTTATAAACATGGTTCGGAGTTTATTTTACCTCTCTTTGTGAGCGTGAACAATAAACGTTGTTTGTTACAAATATCATTTTTAGGTCAAACTTAAATTTGTGTTAGAAATATGGTTTAGGGTTTTTTTTAACTATTTTTTTGAGCGTTAACAATATACAATGTTTGATTCCACTATTGTTGTTAGTGCAAACACAAACTTGTGTTTTAAACATGGTTCGGAGTTTATTTTACCTCTTTTTGTGACCGCAAACAATAAGCGTTGTTTGTTACAAATATCTTTGTTAGCCCAAACTCACATTTGTGTTAGAAAACATGGTTTAGGGTTTTTTTTAACTATTTTTGTAAGCATTAACAATATAAAATGTTTGTTACCACTATTCTTCTTAGCGCAATCACAAACTTCTGTTATAAACATGGTTCGGAGTTTAATTTACCTCTTTTTGTGACTGCGAACAATAAACGTTGTTTGTTACAAATATCTTTGTTAGCTCAAATTCGAATTTGTGTTAGAAACATGGTTTAGGGTTTTTTTTAACTATTTTTGTGAGCGTTAACAATATACAGTGTTTGTTACCATTATTGTTGTTAGCGCAAACACAAACTTGTGTGACAAACATGGATCGGAGTTTTTTTTACCTCTTTTTGTGACAGCAAACAATAAACATTGTTTGTTACAAATATCTTTGTTAGCGCAAACTCAAATTTGTGTTAAGATTATGGTTTAGGGTTTTTTTTACTATTTTTATGAGCGTTAATAATATAAAGTGTGTGTAACTACTATTGTTGTTAGCGCAAACACAAACTTGTGTTATAAACATGGTTCGGAGTTTATTTTACCTCTCTTTGTGACCGCGAACAATAAACAGTTTTTGTTACAAATATATTTGTTAGCCCAAATTCGAATTTGCGTTAGAAACATGGTTTAGGATTTATTCTAACAATTTTTGTGAGTGTTAACAAAATAAAGTGTTTGTTACCACTATTTTTGTTAGCGCAAACACAAACATGTGTTATAAACATGGTTCGGAGTTTATTTAACCTTTTTTTGTGACCGCAAACAATAAACGTTGTTTGATACAAATATCTTTGTTAGCGCAAACTCAAATTTGTGTTAGAAATATGGTTTAGGGTTTTTTTTAATATTTTTTTGAGCGTTAACAATATATATAGTGTTTTTTTCTACTATTGTTGTTAGGGCAAACACAAACTTGTGTTACAAAAATGGATCGGAGTCTATTTTACCTCTTTTTGTGACCGCAAACAATAAACTTTGTTTGTTACAAATATATTTGATAGCGCAAACTCGAATTTGTGTTATAAACATGGTTTAGAGTTTATTTTATCTATTTTGTGAGCATTAACAATAGAAAGAGTTTGTTACCACTATTGTTGTTAGCACAAACACAAACTTGTGTTATATACATGGTTTAGAATTTATTTTACCTCTTTTTGTGATCGAGAACAATAAACGACCTTTGTTACAAATATCTTTGTAAGCGAAATCTTAAATTTGTGTTATAAACATAAATTATGGTTTAATTTAACTAGTATTGTGAGCGTTTACAATATAAAGTGGTTGTTACCACTTTTGTTGTTAGCGGAAACACAAACTTGGGTTATAAACATATTTCACAATTTATTTTACCTCTTTTTGTGAACGCGAACAACAAACGTTATTTGTTACAAATATCTTTGTGCGTGCAAACTCAAATTTGTGTTAGAAACATGGTTTAGGGTTTATTTTAACTATTTTTGTGAGTGTTTACAATATATAGTGTTTGTTACAAATATATTTGTTAGATCAAACTCGAATTTGAGTTATATATATGGTTTAGAGTTTATTTTACCTATTTTTTTGAGCGTTAATGCTCAAAAATATAGTTAAAAAACCCCTAAACCATGTTTCTTAAAGAAATTTGAGTTTGTGCAAGCAAAGGTTTTTTCTACAACAACTTTTATTTTTTTTGGTTAAAAAATAGGTAAAATATACTCTGAACCATGTTTATAACACAAGTTTGTGTTTGCGCAAACAACAATAGTGGTAACAAACACTTTATATTGTTAACACTAAAAAAAAAAGTTTAAAAAAACCCTAAACCATGTTTCTAAAAGTAATTTGAGTTTGTGCAAACAAAGATATTTGGTACAACAACTTTTTTTTTTCCGGTTAAAAAATAGGTAAAATAAACTCCGAACCATGTTTGTAACACAAGTTTGTGTTTAACTCTAATATTAACAAAATTATTTGTTAACATATTAAAAAAACAGTTTAAAAAAATCCTAAACCATGTTTCTTAAAGAAATTTGAGTTTGTGCTTTTAATGATGTTTAATACAACAACTTTTATTTTTTTCTGGTTAAAATATGTAAAATAGACTCCGAACCATGTTATAACACAAGTTTTTGTTTGTGCTAACAACAATAGTGGTAACAATCACTTTATATTGTTAACGCTTGTAATAGGATCGCCTACCTCTCATAAAATCCCATTACTTTAATTAATTTGAACCACACATTCCACACATTGGAAAATACACATCCACATTGGACATCACTCACATAAGGATCAACTTTAAATTAAAAGAAGCTTCTGTCCACATAACATTAGCTTCGTCTCTTGCCCTCGTGGCTCAACCCTTCTTATTAAAGTGTTTTCCTCTAACCTCCATTCTTAATAATTCTATCTCTTAACTACTAAAACACTACTTATTTTGTAAGAGATTTCAATGCCAAAATGCCAATGCTCCAATTTGGTTTTAATCGCTCAAGACCAAGATCAGTCACAATTTCGCAAAACTTTTCCCCAAAGGAAAAAATGTCTACTCTCCTCTTAGACTTCACTATTTATCCATCATCGCCTTGGACTCGCCAAGCCAGAGTCAACGCTCTGTTGAACAGGTTTTATATGGGCCAATCATTAATCAGCAAGGACTCAATAGGTTTTATATGGGCCAATCATTGATCAGCAAGGACTCCAACAAACAAATGCAAAAACGTGCGAAATCTCTTACTAACTACGTAGCATTTCTAACCAATCAAACGCTTCGTTTCACTACGTAACATTTACGTGCAAAAGAGCGCGCCAAACGAAACGCGACTTCGCACGAAAGTGTGTCGCAAATTTCGCATGCGAAACTTCCTACGATATTCTATAAACTGAAAGTGACGTTTCCTACTAAAAATTGTATGAAAGGAACCATCGTGCTTACCAAACGAAATTTTGATTTTGTTTAGTACTTTATAAACTTACGCCTTAAATTCCGCGGATAGTTTGACCTTTAACCCGTAAAAATGAACACCCAATCGTTATTTTGACCTCGGGTTGTCTCCTAAATGCACCAAACACTATATCTTTTAAAATACAAACCCAAATCGTGCGATTCTTTCCCCGACCTCTATCAAATTCAAAACTCTATTTTCGTTATAATTCAATACCCATTTACGAACAAGTTCGATCCACTAATTGACCTTAGTTAAAACACATTTTATTCTCAAGACGGGACTTCTATATTACTATCCCTCCAATACCTTTGTAAAAACTCATAATTTTTATCTTCTAAAGTTAACTCATCTTCTGGCCTTCCTAGATAATGTACTTGCCAGAATATAGTATAACGACCTTAAACCGTTGACTAACCAAATCTATTACCCATCTGTGAACCTCAGGTTCTATAATTATTGAGGGATTCAATTCAAATTCTCCTTTAATTGGTCAAAGATCTGCTAGCTTCAACTGTTGGTTTTAAAAGTTAGTTTCGTGCGTGTATTTCGTTTCATGCATACACAATAGTTCATGAGTACAGTAGGCGATTTTAATGCGTATGCTATTTGGATTTACTGTAGAGGTTCAAGTGGATTTGTGGATTTGGGGAAGTAAGGGTACTAATTGTTTTTGGGATATATGGAACTAAATGGGTGGCGTGAACAAGTAAATGAAGAAGTACAGAATATGTAAGTCAAATGTAAGGCGGATCGCGAAGCGATCTGATCTGGAATGTTTTTGAAGAAGTACGCCGCCGGTACGGACTAATTTGGATGGAGTGATGTCATTTCGCCAAGTTTATTTTGGTGATTATGCTTCACGACATCAAGGGTGCCGAAGAAAAGCTACGGACTGCGGCGCCACCAGTTTGGTGAGGGATACGAAATCGCGTCCATCACTTGATATTTATTTTGGACAGTCCAAATTCGTTTGACGGAATTCGTAAGACTTGCAAATATTTAACAATGTTTTGTCATGTGTATTTATTATTAGTGTAGATCTCAGGTACACCCACATTAATTGAGGTAGTTGATTGATTACGTACGGATGGTATGCCTCCGTACAGTTAGTAGTAAGGTGTAGTGTATATTTGTAGGACTTAGTAATTTTTAGTGTAAGGAACCTTTTTGGACAGAAACTGTTTTTGCTCCATTTTGGGAATTTCATCTGAGAATTGCTCTCAATTCTATTAGCAAAATTATCTGAAATTTTGCATGTGTGTTTCTCTTTGTATTGGAAATATTGTGACAAATTTGCAGACCTATTTTGTTTTTTATTTGCTTGGGGCTTCATTGCGAAATTGGTCAGATTTATCAAAGTTATGGCTGCTATTTCTCTGCAACTTTGACTTAGTGTTGTGATTATTCGGTTTTGTATTGTTATATGAAAATTGGTGGGAATACTTAGTAGCCTACGAAATATCTGTTTAAGTAGTTTCAGCTTGGTTTGGTTATTCTGAAGAATTCTGAGTTTAATCAAAGTAGGCTGTTTTGGGGTAGTCTGTGGTGCTTCGAGGGTAAATCTATGGCTGAAAATTGCTATGGACAACATTAACTGGCTGATGTGTATCACTGGATGAATTTTTGATGAAGGCCGAAAGTCTAATTTGGCAGCATTAGAGGATATCATCTCGATTACAGTAAATGGTTCGATGTACTTAGGAGCAAATTTCCCCGTAGGATCCGCTTGTCCCTCGATCTTGCACTTGTAATGATATGTTGAAAGCCAAACCTTGTCACCTGTGCTTACCATCCAATCACCCCGTTTGCGGTTAGCATTTAGTTCTTGCCTTCTTTGTGCCTCTACTAATGCATCACGGACTGTTTTCCAAACCGTTTACATGTATTCCCAAAATTTCGTTCGAAAACCCCTATTCTCTAAAGTGACCCCTGTTATTAAGTCTAATGCTTCTCTCGCTTAGTATCCGTATGCAACTTCATACGGTGAGAAGCGTGTACTAGCATGTTTACATAAATTGTATGTAAATTCCATTAATGGCAATTTAGATTCCCATGTGTTCTGAACTCCACTCCAAAAAATCCTAATCATTTCTTCCAGTGTACGGTTCATCATTTGTGTGTGTCCATCTGTCTGAGGAGTATAAGAGGTACTCATTTTTAATTTAATGCCTAAATTTTGATGCAATTGTTTCCAAAATGCAGACATAAATTTAGAATCCATATCACTGACTATAGACAGGGGAACTCCATGATGTCTGACCACGTTGTCAAAATATAACATTGCAATATCTACAACTCAATGAGTAGTTTTGCAAGGGATAAAGATTGCCATTTTACTGAACCTATGAACTACGACCATGATACTGTCATTTCTAATAGATGTAGCTGGTAACCTGACAATAAAATCCATACTGACAGATTCCTGTGGTCTTTCGAAAATATCTAAAGGTTTTAAGAGACCTCTAAGTTTCTGGTTACTAGGTTAACTCTGTTGGCAAGGGACACAACTTTCTACGTGTTTCGACACCTCTTTTGCCATCCTTAGCGAAAAACAATCTACCCTCTAACCGACTAAGAGTTTTATCTTGACCTAGATGTCCTAAATGCTCATGGGCTTCTTGTAAAAGTTGATTTTTTAAGTTTCCTATTTAAGGAAAGCATAATCTATCCCCTGCTTGCCAATACAGTAAACCATCTTTTATTTTCTAAATTTGTTGACATGCCTCTCATTCAATGGGTCAGAATTCCCTCCCGAAATATTATTGCAAATCATAAAATAAATAAGTATCTTTATCATAACCATTTATAGATGCATCTAAAATCAATTCATCCCAAACCATCATATTTATTTCAAAACATCTACTTAAAGGATTTGCGACTACATTTGTCTTTCTATGAATATGTTTGACATTAAATTTGAAATACGATAATTTCTGGATCCACCTAACCTGTCTGCCACTCATAATCTGTGCATCACTTAATATTTGTAGATCCGAGAGTGCTTTATTATCATAGTGAACTGTAAATTCTTTATTATGCAAATAGCAACGCCATTTCACCAATGCATAAACAATTCTAAGTAATTCTTTTTCCTATGCTGGATAGTTCTTTTCAGCATTATTAAATTTCCTGGACTCAAAAGCAATAGGATGAAAATGTTTGCCGACTTTTTGACTTATGACTACACCTAGACCTTTATCAGATGCATCAGTAGTGATCCGAATTTCAAATTCCCCAGCAGGATCAAGATACATCAGTGTAGGGGCAGAGGTCAGCTTGCCTTTTAGTTCCTCGAAAGCTCTTTCCTGGTTAGCTTCCCACACAAACGTCTCATTCTCCCGAAGTAAATTTTTCAATGGTGCGGGGATCATACTGTAGTTCCTGATAAATTTCCTATAATAAGTGGCCAATCACAAAAATGATCTTACTTCTGTGACATTAGTGGGTTGCTTCCAATTTTGTATTGCAGTAATTTTGGATGGATTTGTTTTAACACCTTCCCCACTAACTATATGTCCCAAAAATAATTGTTCACTTTTAAGAAAGCTGGATTTTGACAATTTTCCATATAACTTCCTTTCCCTTAACCTTTCCAACACTTTCCTTAAATGAATTACATGTAGTTCTTTAGATTCGCTGTAAATTAAAATATCATCTATAAACACCTGAACAAACTCATCTATATAATCTAAAAATGTTTGGTTCATTAGTCTTTGATAAGTAGTTGGTGCATTCGTCAAACCATATGGCATCACTATCCATTCAAAATGACCGACTCTAGTTCTAAAAGCAGTTTTATCAACTTCTTCAATTCTAATTGGCACCTAATTAAAGCCACTAAGCAGATCAATCAAAGAAAATAATTTAGCACCTTTCAAACGAGCTATCAAATCAGAAATTAAAGGTGAAGGATACTTATCCTTCACCGGAATCTTGTTCAGACTACGATAGTCGACACACATCCTCAACGTTCCGTCCTTCTTTTTAACGAAAAGAATAGGTGCTTCGTACAGTGATTTGCTGGGCTGAATATGTCCTTTCTCCAAAATCTCCTTGATTTGTTTCTTTAACACCTCTTGCTCAAAGAAGCTATTCATATAAATTCCTGTGACAATATGATTACATCCAGGTTCAAGGTTAATAACATGTTCCACATATCGAGAAGGTGGCCTCTTTGAGGGTAAGTCACTAGGGAAAACATCTTTAAATTCAGAAATCAAATCTTTAACAGTAGCATCAGATGTATTTATGTCAGTTACAAAATCAGATTTTTGTTTTTCAAGAGTTTTAGTGGTGTTTCAATTAGGAATGACATCAATGTTAGTGTTTTCTCCCCCCCCCCTTTATCAACAACTGCCTTAGTTACTAATAAAAAAAAAACATGATTTATTTTATCTTTTAAATAATTTTTAAATTGTCTAGCAAAAATTAAACCTTCCACATCCAACTTGGTTATGTTATTAATATGATTCCTATGCAACTTCTTCGAAGGTAATGCTTGTAAAACCTGCCAACCGTTTTGAGACTTCACTCTCAAGGTGTTAGTTTCCCAAATCATTTGAGGGATATGTTCATTTGACCAAGGCTTTCCCAGAATTAGCTCCTCACTACCCAAATTTATTATTTCACATGCAACTATGATTTTATGACCCTAGATATCAACTTCTATTATGACAGTTTGTAAATCTAACATTGACTTATTACCATTTGCCACTTGAACTGGTAAAGGTTTTTCCTTTATGACAGTAGGAATTTTATTTTCCTCAACAAACTTATGTGAAATAAAATTATGTGTAGCATGTGAATCCACTATAACTCTAAATGATTTACCTTCCACTAAAGACTCGAATTTGATCAAACTCTGTTCGTTGTTATCATTACTTAACTGTCAAAACATAAGTCTGTTGTTAAGAGTTTCATCAAAAGGATTGTTCAAACTATGGAGTATAGTTAGCATCATAATAAATTCAGCTATCCTAGCCTTTCCATTCATTAGCTTGCCCTCCAAAGTTAACTCCTTAACTTGTGGATCTGATCCACTCAACTAAGGACTTTCAGCTAGTCATTTCCATTTCCCACCTCTGGGGCTTCTTGCTCAGCTAGGTATAATGTAATATCTTCTTGAAGACCTTCATTGACATCAACTGTTTTAAGAGATCCTTTATCTGTACAGTCGTTAGCGTAATGATTTAGACCTCCGCATTTAAAACAGGTGTATTTTTTTTTCGGTTTTGTGCATTTTCTACAGAAATGTCTTTCTTCTCTACAGTTATAACAATTAATTTTCTTCAATTGTGCGCATTCAGATGCCCTATGACCTCTTTTCTAACAAATAGTACATGTGGGAATGGTAAAATTTGGTTTCTGAGCAATAATGCTCGGTTAAGGACTCTTAATATAGCCCCCTCTATTGTGAAATTTATATCCTGCATTAACACTTTGTCCACCCCTCTGATTTCCCTTGAAGATATCCTGCCTATTAACCAGACCTGCATTTAGACCTTCTTCCCCAAATTTCTCTTCACCCCACTGTGATACTTTATATGAAATTTCCCTTGAGTGATCGAGTTTCATGATTATACCCCTACTGATCCTCTAATCCAATGCCTTTTCTTGTATTTCTTTCAAATTAAAAAAGTTTTGATGTTTCAGTTCCGATTTTAGTATAGGATTCAGATAGTTCAACAAATGTTACCAGCCATTTGATCAGTCAAACCTATGACATGAATGCTAGATGAGTCAAATTCCACAACATAATCTTTCACAGATCTAGTCTGCTTACAATTAGGCCACTTTTTTTCGATTCTGGATTTATAAGTGACAAACAAGAAACGGGATTTGATCCCGGACTTAAAAACTTCCCAATCAGCATTATCAAGAATCAAATTAGACCTCCTCTGAGTGTAATACGAAATTTGAGCATCAACTTTCAAACAGCTAAAAGCAAAAGAAATGTAATCATCACAATAACAATTTCTAGATTCCAAATAATACTCCATATGAAAAATCGAAGCATCTAGCTCATCAATCTTCTTACCATCAAATGATGTTACTTCACTGATAGAAAACTTCAGATCCCTTATCTTCTTAGGTCTATCGTGATCATCTTCCCTAAAACTGGCATTCCTTTTAAAACTCGCACACTTTAGGTCATTAATATCATTTATGGTGTGAATTAAATTAATAAGCTCATCTAATTTTTGATTTGAAACGTTTCCATTTTCTTTAATATCCTTCAATTCACTTTTCAACTCAGTAGCTAATTCATCGACATAAGCAACATGATTATTTAATCTTTTGACCAATTTTACACTACTTTTCTTCAAAACATTCAAGGCATTTTCCATTTCACGTTTTCATGCAGAAATATGCCATTATCAAAAAAATGAAATCGAGTAAAAGAAAGATAGAATATAATTTCCCAAAGAAATTTACTGCAAGTTTGAAGTCCTCTGATTGCTCCAATCGAATACTTCTTCTCCTTAACAAAGCCTTTGAAATAGATCAAAATTTGAGAAATCAATAAGACGTTGAAAAGTAAGTTAGTTCAAATTCATTTCTTCAATTTCCCAAACATTGGTGCAAAAGGTAAGAATTACCCCACAAATTTTGCAACAGCAAAATTGAAAGCTCTTAAAGGTAAGGTTCAACCATAAATTTTGCAACAACAAAATTGAAAAGCTCTCAAATGTAACAATTTAGGGTTAGAATTTTTTTAAAAAATTTTTGGACTCGTTTGCTCTTAAAGAAGTAAAGTGCTCCAGTTTCTTCCCAACCATAACAAATTTTCCGTTTCCCACTACATCAGAATTTTTTGTTCTCTAATACTCACATCCTCACCCTTCATGGCTTCAAGCCCTCCCTCTACACATGAATCATTGCTAGGAGAAGGTAAGTTTGTTTGGCCTCTACGTAATTGGAGTGAGTTTCAGCGGTGGCTACACGGCCCACCCCGCCTTAGTCCTTATGACCTGAGCACGCCCCACATCTCGCCTTAGTCTTTAGGACCTGAGCATGCCCCACATCTAACCAGCGGCCGTTGGCAATGTAATCACTCTGTTTCTCTCCAATCCCCTACCAATTCACATTGTGGTTCTACCGACACAGGTAAGAGCACCCTCACTGGTCACGGCAGTTAATATTCGAGTGAGCAAACTTCTCTTTGGTTTCTAACCAAGCTTTGATACAATATGTAATAGGATATCCTACCTCTCAAAAAAATCCCATTACTTCAATCAATTTGAACCACACATTCCACACATTGGAAAATACACATCCACATTGGACATCACTCACATAAGGATCAACTTTAAATTAGAAGAAGCTTCTCTCCACATAACATTAGCTTGGTCTCTTGCCCGCGTGGCTCAACCCTTCTTATTAAAGTGTTTTCCTCTAACCTCCATTCTTAATAATTCTATCTCTTAACTACTAAAACACTACTTATTTTGTAAGAGATTTCAATGCAAAAATGTCAATGCTCCAATTTGGTTTTAATCGCTCAGGACCAAGATCAGTCAGAATTTTGCCAAACTTTTCCCCAAAAGAAAAGATGTCTACTCTCATCTTAGACTTCACTATTTATCCATCATCGCTTTGGACTCGCCAGGCCAGTGTCAACGCTCCGTTGAACAAGTTTTACTTGGGCCAATTATTGATCAGTAAGGACCCAAACTAACCAAAGGAAAAATGTGTGAAATCTCTTACTAATTAGGTAGCATTTCTAACCAATCAAACGCTACGTTTCACTACGTAACATTTACGTGCGAAAGAGCGCGTCAAACGAAACGCGACTTTGCACGAAAGTGGGTCGCAAATTTCGCACGCGAAACTTCCTACAAAATTCCATAAACTGAAAGTGACGTTTCGTACTAACAATTGTACGAAACGAACCATCGTGCGTACCAAACGAAATATTGATTTCGTTTAGTTATTTATAAACGCACGCCTATGATTTCGCGGATAGTTTGACCCTTAACCCGTAAAAATGAACACCCAATCGTTATTTTGACCTCGCGCTGTCCCCTAAATACACCAAACACTATATCTTTTAAAATAAATCCCCAAATCGAGCGATTCTTTCGCGGACGTCTATCAAATTCAAAATTCTATTTTCGTAATACTTCAATTTCCATTAAAGAACAAGTTCGATCCACTATTACTGATAGAACGCTCACATAAATAGATAAAATAAACTCTAAATCATGTTTATAACTCAAATTTGTGTTTGCGCTAACAATAGTTTTGTATCAAAAAAGGTTTATTATTACGCTCACAAAAACTCTAAAAAAAACCACTAAACTTTGTTTTAAACACAAATTTATGTTTTTCTTAACTACAAAAATATTTACGAAAAAAATTTATTTTTACCCACACAAAGAGAGTTTAAAAAATCCTAAACCACATTTCTAACACAAATTTGAGTTTGCGCAAACAAAGATATTTGTAACAAACAACGTTTTTTGTTCGTGGTCACAAAAAGAGGTAAAATAAACTCTGAACCATGTTTGTATCACAATTTTGTGTTTGCGCTAATAACAATAGTGGTAAGAAACTCTTCATATTGTTAACGCTCACAAAAATTAATAAAAAAAAACCCTAAACCATGTTTCTATCACAAATTTGAGTTTGCGCTAACAAAGAAATTTGTAACTAACAAAGTTTATTATTCGCGTTAAAAAAGAGAGGTAAAATAAACTATGAACCATTTTTGTAACACAATTTGTGTTTGCGCTAACAAGAATAATGCTATCAAACACTTTACATTGATAACTTTCACAAAATTAATATAAAAAAAACTCCTGACCATATTTCTAACACAAATTTGAATTTGTGCTAACAAAAATATTTGTAACCAACAACGTTTATTGTTCGTAGTCTTAAAAATATGTAAAATAAACTCTAAACCATGTATATAACACAAGTTTGTGTTTGTGGTAACATCAATAGTGGTAACAAACACTTTATATTGTTAACGGTCACAAAAACAGCTACAAATAACCCTAAACCATGTGTCTTACAAAAATTTGAGTTTGCGCAAACAAATATATTTATAACAAACAATGTTTATTGTTCGTGGCCACAAATAGAGTGTAAATAAACTCCAAATCATGTTTATAACACAAGTTAGTGTTTTCGCTATGATTAATAATGGTAAAAAACACTTTATATTGTTAACGCTCACAAAAATAGTTAAAAAATACCCAAAACCATGTTTCTAACACAAATTTGAGTTTGCGCTAACAAAGATATTTGTAACAAACAATATTTATTGTTTGTGGTCACAAATAAATAAAAAAAAAAACTCCGTACCATATTTGTAACACAAGTTTGTGTTTGCGCTAACAACAATAGTGGTAACACTTTCTACTGTTAACGCTCACGAAAATAAATAAAATAAACTATAAACGATGTTTATAACTCAAATTTGTGTTTGCGCAAACAATAGTTTTTTTCAACAAAAACCGTTTATTATTACGCTCACAAAAACAGTAAAAATAACCCCTTAACTTTGATTTCAACACAAATTCGTGTTTGCATTAACTACAAAAATATTTACGAACAAAGTGTATTGCTTACGCACACAAAGAGAGTTTAAAAAAATCCTAAACCATGTTTAAACACAAATTTGAGTTTGCGCTAACAAAGATATTTGTAACAAACAACGTTTATTGTTCTTTGTGACAAAAGAGGTAAATTAAACCACAAACCATGTTTGTAACACAAGTTTGTGTTTGCGCTAACAACAATAGTGGTAAGAAACTCTCTATATTGTTAACGCTTACAAAAATAGTTAAAAAAAACCCTAAACCGTGTTTCTAACACAAATATGAGTTTGTGCTAACAAAGATATTTGTAACAAACAACGTTTGTTGTTAGCGGTCACAAAAAGAGGAAAAAGATACTCCAAACCATGTTTATAACACAGGGTTGTATGTGCGCTAACAACAATAGTGGTAACAAACACTTTATATTGTTAACGCTCACAAAATAGTTAAAAAAATCCTACACCATGTTTCTTAAAACAATTGAGTTTGCGCTAACAAAGATATTTGTAACAAACAACGTTTATTGTTCGCAGTCACAAAAAGAGGTAAATTAACTTTTGAACCATGTTTATAACACAAGTTTGTGTCTGTGATAACAACAATAGTGGTAACTAACAGTTTATAATGTTAACGATCACAAAAACAATTAAAAATATACCTAAACCATGTTACTTACAATAATTTGAGTTTGCGCTAACAAAGATATTTGTAACAAACAACGTTTGTTGTTCATGGTCACAAATAGAAGTAAATTAAACTCGAAACCTTATTTATAACATAAGTTAGTGTTTGCGCTACAACAATAGTGGTAAAAAACACTTTATATTGTTAACGCTCAAAAAATTGTTAAAATAAACTCTAAACGTTGTTTATAACTCAAATTTGTGTTTGCGCAAACAATACCTTTTTTCAACAATTTTTTTTTATAATTACGCTCAGAAAAATAGTCAAAAAAAATCCCTAAACTTTGTTTTCAACACAAAATTCTGTTTGCCTTAACTACAAAAATAATTTTTACCTCTATTTGTGACCGCTAACAATAAACGTTGTTTGTTACAAATATCTTTGTTAGTTCAAACTCAAATTTGTGTTAGAAACATGGTCTATAATATTTTTAAACTCTCTTTGTGTGCGTTAACAATATAAAGAGTACTTAGCACTATTGTTGTTAGTGCAAACACAAACTTGTGTTACAATTATGGTTTGGGGTTTAATTTACCTCTTTTGTGACCACGAACAATAAACCTTGTTTGTTACAAATATCTTTGTTAGCGCAAACTCAAATTTGTGTTAGAAACATGGTTTAGGATTTTTTTAAACTCTCTTTGTGTGCGTAAGCAATAAACTTTGTTTGTAAATATTTTTGTATTCATGCAAACACAAATTTTTGTTGAAAACAAAGTTTAGGGGATTTTTTTTTTGATTTTTGTGAGCGTAATAATAATCGTTTTTTGTTTTAAAAAACTATTCTTAGCGCAAACACAAATTTGAGTTATAAACATTGTTCAAAGTTTATTTTATCTAATTTGGTAAGCATTAACATTATAAGGTGTTTGTTACAACTATTGTTGTTAGGGCAAACACAAATTTGTGTTACAAACATGGTTTCGAGTTTATTTTTCCTCTTTTTGTGACCACGAACAATAAACGTTGTTTGTTACAAATATCTTTGTTAGCACAACTCAAATTTTTGTTAGATATTAAAATGCTTATTTCAAAGGAGCTCGCTATGGCACATATTCATATGAAAAAGGCTTCAAAAATATGGAATTCTCTGAAAAAGATGCACACCAAAACAAATATGTAACACCAAATGATTACGGCTTGGAAAATCTGGGAGTATAAGTATACTGGCGGTACCATGGCTGAGTATTCTTATGGCTTGAGAACATTAATAGTAGAAAATGCATGTGTAGGTGGAATATTTCTTGATGATCTACAAGCTTTGTTACTAATGAGAGGACTTCCTAGTGAATATAAAGGAGCCTCTGACAATTTGAAAAAACTAGTACAGGCTGATTGGAATCTACCGATAGCAATTCAGTATGTTCTAGATAAAGAATCTAGTCAAGAAGCGTTTAAAGGTACTAGACAGGTAGAAGCTTTTAACTCATAGACTTTTAAAAATAAGCCATTTTATAATAGTCTAAGTCAAGTTCCTTGCAAACTTGACATGTGTTATTATTGTAATGCAAAAGGGCATGGATATAGGAGCTGCTTTGATTATAAAAAAGCTTTGAGACAGGTGTATTTCGACAAGGATGGTTTATCAAAAAATCGAAAGTTTGACAAGCAGCAAAAACGTCGGCTTTTTCTTCAGAGACGAATAAAAACGAGGATGAAGTCGTCACTTTTTCCGAACCATCTCAGAAAGAATTATTTGTGCTTAACAACACAACTGAAGGAGACAAGGACTTTAGGTGGATAATGGATACTAGTGCGTCCCAACACATGTGCTGGAACATAGCATATTTTGATAATATTCACCCAAGATCATCGAAGAAGATTTATTATACAGACACAACTGAAAGAGACAAGGACTTTAGGTGGATCATGGATACTAGTGCGTGATGGATACTAGTGCGTCCCAACACATGTGCTGGAAAAGAGCATATTTTGATAATATTCACCCAAGATCTCCGAAGAAGATTTATTATACAGACGGAGAGTTTGTCATATCTAACGCCAAGGACATGGCAACACTCAAAGTCCTCATTGACGATAATAAGTTGAAAGAACACTTAATGATGTTCTTTATGTTCTTGACTTCAAGAAAAATCTCTTCTCCACTTCGCTTGTAGAAAGCAAAGGCTTTGAAGTGCTACAAAAAAATGGAAATCAAGTAGTCAGTAAACAAAGTAGAGTAGCACTTGTAGGAAGAAGAGGTCCAAATATGATTTATAGGCTTCATATTGCCAATATTAATGAAAAATATGTTATGTATTCGGTTATCCTGTTTGACAATGATTTATGGCATAAAAGACTTGGTCATGTCCATTATGAAAGTCTTGATAGAATCGTTAAAGAAGGTATAATTACAGGTGTTAAAATTAATAGCAAAAAGGAACATTTTTGTGATGGATGTGCTCTCAAAAAGATTCATAAAAATCCTTTTCCTTCCGAAAGTATCCATAGAGCAGCTAGAGTACTAGAAGAAATTCACTCTGATGTATCGGGACCGGCTTTGATGGATTTCGATTCATAGTGACCTTTACAGATGACTTTTCTAGGTTCACAAAAATCTACTTTATGAAAAAAAAGAGCGAAGTGCTCTTTCACTTCAAAGAATTGAAGATATGGAGCGAGAAAATTCACAGGGTTCCAATCTTACATTGAGATCAGATAATGGCGGGGAGTACCTATCACTGGATTTCATCAACTATCTTAAAGAAAACATAATTTCTCGTCATTAAACAGTCCCATATTCTCCAGAAAACAAAATGGTGTAGCTGAGAGAGTTAACAGAACACTATCAAATAGTGCCAGATCAATGTTAGATGACAAAAATATAAATGCGAAATTTTGGGCTGAAGCCTTGAATTGTGGAGCATACATTATAAATAGAATGGAATCTAGAGAAATAAAAGGGAAGACGCCATATGAATTATGGACAAGAAAAAAACCAAAGTTAGTCACTTAAGAGTATTTGGAAGTAATGTTGTCATATTAGATAATTCTCCAAATAATTGGAAAATGGAGCCAAAAGGTGTAGCTGGAATCTTGCTTGGCTACAATGACCAATCAAAAGGGTAGAGAGTATACTTACATGATGAAAAGAAAATCTTTGTCACTAGGACTATTATAATTAAAGATGAAGAGAAGTCAGTCGATGTCTTTCAGATGACCGAAAAGATAAAGGCTGCTATGTCTTTTAGATGACCGAAGAGAAAAAGGCTGCTAAAATTACAGAATATGTTATTCTGGAGCATAAACCGTGGCCGACCTCGAGCATAGAAGACACACCAAACAAAAATTGCGATGAGAATGTCTCATCGCTAAACCACCGAAAAGATGGGGTCGTTGCTGACCCTTCGACAAAATGAGCTGGAGACGTCAACACACCACGTGACCAAACTGGCCCGTCTTTGAACCAAACATGGCTTTCTCCTCGGAGGGATCCATGGGGAAGATGAGTTTTCCCTCCTCCGGTATGAAGGAAACCATGTCATTGTCTCATTTCCGAATGCTGCATAACACGGAAATGAGGTATCTCGCATTCACATACAAGGATAGGTTTGACCTCCGGGTCGCCTTCTCTCTCTCCTCGGTTGATACCTACGCGGTTTGTTGAAAAATGTAATTTTCAAAATTTTGGGGGCTCACTATACAGCTCAACCTAAGCCTCTAGGAAAGCTCGGACCCACTTTGGATTGAACAAGAGTAGTAGCCACAAGCACGTAATAATTCTGACCAGCCTCACCCACGTGAGGACAAGACTCCCTTGAGTCCAACACAAAAAGAATCACTGAAAACGCTCACCCGAGCGGAATGTTATAGCTGATCAAAGTCAACAAATATATACAGAAGCTTTGTGGGAGAGAAGTACTAGAAAACTTCGTAAGTTCTTAAGTCCTACTCAACCCCTATCTATTGACCTATCTACCAATAAGAATACTGTAACGTACAATTTGTACAAGAGAAGGTATAATAGCCGCGGTACGATCTGTACAGCCTTTGTACAACACCAATGATATCAATGTACCTTCCATGTTCGACGCCATGGATTTGTTGCGTTTCCCTCTGCTAACCTCTCGAAACCTGCCACGTGTCCATCTGTTGGCTCTCAGGCATAAGCCGCCAAAAGAGCCATTGCGGTATGCCAGCGCTCACGCGAACCGTCTGCTCGTAATTTTCCAATCGATGTCATCCGTTCAATTCTAGCGGCGCGTAGAATGTTCTTTGCGGCCGTTTGTACTTTTCGGCCGTCATACATTTCCCGTTCCGTGATCACCATTTAGTAGGTTCGCTTTTGAATGAAATATCCGCGTGTGTATTGTTTATAAAATTATCGAACTATATACGTGTTCCGATTCTTCTACAACTAAATGGATAACGCCCTGGTTGCGCTCCAATCCGTAGGACAAAGGATGAAATCCAGGTTGGATCAAAACATGTTGTTGAGTACTCCTTTCCTCTCTCTCTCCTTAGCATGCACCTTGTCTGCTAAAGAGGCAGCCATGGTGACTCTTCGCCTAACTCTCTCTCTCTCCTATCTAGAGTCTTGTTGTTTTTAAAAAGCTTTAGTTCTCTCTATATTCTATTACAAGAAAATTTAGGACTTAGAAACATTTTTAGAGTTGTTTCCAAACTGCGTGTCGGAAGTTAGTGTAAATTGGCGATCAGACCGACAAATACTTACCACAATCTGAAAGCGGACCACTGTGACGCGGCGACTCTTCTCACGTATAAGGTTTCAATGTCGGTGATAAATTGTGGAAACGGGAGTTTCTCGCCACATGTATTCGTTTAGTAGTATGTACTGTTAGTAAAAAACGTCTGTAGACAAGTAGGATCTGTTTGCTTGTACAAAACAGTAGACGTATGGTTGAGGAATTTATCATACATTTTGTATCCCGTTAGATTACATTGAATACGGTTAAAGAGTACCGTAACATTCTCTACAATGTTGTAATTGCCTAGTTAGGTAGTAGTTTAATTTATTTGTATAAATTATACGACTTAGTAAATTACATGTTTTCCTTTTGATGAGATTTCAAAGAGCACATATGTGCAATTTAAGGGATATTCTCTGGGGTATATCTTTTAGGTAAATTGGGCGTTCTGCTTCAAACTTTGAGAGTTGTCAACACACGCGGTAAAATTTGCTCTTATATAGTTTGGGGCCATTTCGCCATATTGACTACTTTGTGCAATGGATCAAAGTTAGTATCTTGAGTGAATTTTATCTTTAGTTTTGTGATGGCTAATACTTCATTAACTGCTGGTGTTGCACTGGCTGTCATAGAACAACAACAAACACAAATTTGAGTTATAATTATCGTTTAGAGTATATTTTATCTATTTTTGTGAGCGTTAACAATAGAAAGTGTTTGTGACCACTATTGTTGTTAGCGCAAACACAAACTTGTGTTATAAACATGGTTCGAAGTTTATTTTTTCTTTTTTTGTGACCACGAACAATAAACGTTGTTTGTTACAAATATCTTTGAAAGCGCAAACTCAAATTAGTGTTTGACAACATAGTTTATGACTTTTTTAAACTCTCTCTGTGTGCCTTAGCAATAAAATTTGTTCGTAAATATTGTTGTAGTTAACGGAAACACAAATTTGTCTTGAAAACAAAGTTTAGGGGTTTTTTTTACTTTTTTTTTGAGAATAACGTTTTTTGTTCAAAAAAACTATTGTAAGCCCAAACACAAATTTTAGTTTTAGACATCGTTTAGAGTTTATTTTATATATTTTAGTGAGCGTTAACAATAGAAAGTATTTGTTACCACTATTGATGTTAGCGCAAGCACAAATTTGTTTTAAAAACAAGGTCGGAGTTTATTTTACCTCTTTTTGTGACCGCGGACAATAAACGATGTTTGTTACAAATATCTTTGTTAACGCAAACACAAATATGAGTTAGAAACATGGTTAAGAGTTTATTTTACCTATTTTCTGAGAGTTAACAATATAAAAAGTTTTTTCCCCTATTGTTGTTAGGGCAAACACAAACTTGTGTTACAAACATCGTTTGGAGTATATTTTACCTTTGTTTGTGACGGCAAACAACAAACGTTGTTTGTTACAAATATCTTTGTTAGCGATTTGTGTTAGAAACATGGTTTAGGATTATTTTAAACTCATTTTGTGTGCGTAAGCAATCAAATTTGTGTGTAAATACTGTTGTAGTTAACGCAAACACAATATTTGTGTTGAAAACAAAGTTAAGGTGTTTTTTTTATTGATTTTTTGAGCCTAATAATTATCGTTTTTTGGTAAAAAAAACTATTGTTTGCGCAAACACAAATATGAGTTATAATTATCGTTTAGAGTTTATTTTATATATTTTTGTGAGCGTTAACAGTAGAAAGTGTTTGTTACCACTATTGTTGTTAGCCGAAACAAAAACTTGTGTTACAAACATGGTTTGGAAGTTATTTTACCTCTTTTTGTGACCACGAACAATAAACGTTGTTTCTCACAAATATCTCTGTTAGCGCACACTCAAATTTGTGTTCAAAACATGGTTTAAGGTTTTTTAAACTATTTTTGTGAGTGTTTACATTATAAAGAGTTTCTTACCACTATTGTTGTTAGCGCAAACACAAACTTGTTTTATATACATGGTTCGAAAGGTATTAAACCTCTTCTTGTGACCGCCAAAAATAAACGTTTTTTGTTTCAAATATATTTCTAAGCCCCAACTCAACCTTGTGTTCGAAACATGGTTTAGGGTTTTTTTTAACAATTGTTGTGAGCATTAGCTATTGAAAGTGTATGTTACCACTATTGTTCTTAGCGCAAACACAAACTTGTGTTATAAACACGGTTCGGAGTTCATTTTACCTTTTTTTGTGACCGCAAACATAAACGTTGTTTGTTACAAATATCTTTGTTAGCGCAAACTCAAATTTGTGTTAGAAACATGGTTTAGGGTTTTTTTTAACTATTTTTGTGAGCGTTAACAATATAAAGTGTTTGTTACCACTATTGTTGTTAGCGCAAACACAAACTTGTTTAATATACATGGTTTGAAAGGTATTTTACCTTTTTTTGTGACCGCAAACATAAACGTTGTTTGTTACAAATATCTTTGTAAGCGCAAACTCAACTTTGTGTTAGAAGCATGGTTTAGGGTTATTTTTAACTATTTTTGTGAGCGTTAACAATATAAAGAGTTTGTTACGACTATTCTTGTTAGCGCAAACACAATTTTGTGGTAGAAACATGGTTTGTAGTTTATTTTACCCTCTTTTTCTGATCGCGAACAATAAACGCTGTTTGCTACAAATGTCTTTGTTAGCGCAAACTCAAATTTGTGTTAGAACCATGGTTTAGGATTTTTTTCAACTTTTTTTGTGAGCGTTATCAATATAAAGAGTTTGTTACCTCTATTGTTGTTAGCGCAAACACAAACTTGTGGTATAAACGTGGTTTTATAGTAATTTTACCTCTTTTTGTGTGCAATTCTTTGTCCTCTTTTAGACTATACAATTCAGGAAGCCTCTAGTTAGTTTTTAGCTAACCCATTTTCAATGGAAACCACTCCTTCCTTAGCAAACAATTTGACAATATGACTGTACCCTTGTGAATTCTGGACTCCTCTAAGTCCGTAGGAAAAAGAATCTTTGAAAACGACAAACGCGACGATTAGTTATAGGGTGGCAAAGATGCCAAATAATACAAACTCTTAAAGAGAGAGAAGACCATCTACCAGATTTTTCTAAGTCCTAGCTCCCTCTCACAACCCCTATCTACTGATTGCACGAACCAATCAGAACACTGTACAGGTCAAAAAGGTACTACTGCCGATGTACTTTTTGTACGGCCTGTGTACGAAAAGGCCATTAAGCACACGCGTGTCCACTTTTCACTCGTCCGTATGTTCCTTGGAAATCCCAGGACCGAATGTTACCTCTCCACGTGGGGCCAGGTCATGCCACGTCACAAAATACCAAAGTGACCATTCCGAGATCTGGGCGATGATATGCGCCGTTGGATAGAATGTAGTATTTGATCTCAACCGTCCAAACAAAATGTCGGATTCATTTGTTTCGTGCGAAATCATATCCGTATTGTATTTAACTCGTTCTATGTATCTATATTTGTATTTCCGTTAATCGGAATAGCTATCGTAACAGTGTTAAAATATTTATCAAACCTTATATACTCTAGCAAACTTCTACGACAGACTCAAACTTTGTTAGCCCAAACTCAAATTTGTGTTAGAAAAATTGTTTTGCTGTTCTACGACCACTCGAGCAAGTGGAGGAGCAGCAAAAGTAGTAGAAGTAGACAAAATTTACTTAGCGTAGCTTATCAAGAATCCTTCCCAATTGCTGTCTTCTACAGCTTACCAAATTTGACACAAAGATCCAAACTGCTTCAAACTATAACACATTATAAAGTATCACAAAGTCTGACAACTTAGAGAGTTTCAGCCTAGTTGATCTCATAAACACCAAGATATGTAACTCAGATGTTTCCCAAAAACATTTTGCAGATTCCACAGTTTAGAAGTCTGGAAACATCAAATGTTCTAAGTCCCAAGTCTTATACTCGTAGTGAGTTTGTACTCCTAGTTGTCTTCTTACATAGTGTTTTATCTTCTATATAAACTCTCCAAAGAGATATGTCCAAAATCCTAACTGCCACTAAGATCTAAGTACTCATAATCATGTTAAAGCTCATTCTACCACTGTACAATCGGTATTACTGAGAGGTCAATACAATTATTTGCCGCCGGCTTCATTACTATTGTCCAGATGAGTTTATTCAGATGTTGCGAAAACACGCGCCAGCAAATCACTATGAATCTCGTCTTTTGACTTGATTTAGATCAACCGCAGTTGTATTGTCTCGTTCATATCATATTCAACATCACCGCAGCTTCGTCCCAACTGCATTGACCTGTACTGAATAACTGCAGCTGCTTTGTCCCATGTGCATCGCAACTGCTTTGTCCCATCTTTGTCGCAGCTACTTTGTCTCGTTCAATGTGTGACAGGCATATGTGGATGTTGGTGCCATTCCAAAATACCTATTCTGTACCTAAGTGACTAGGCGTGTCCTTTACGCTATATTTTACTATCTTTGTGCCGTCACACTAATTTTGTAAGACTTAAAGCTATCCAGAATCAACACTCCCCTAAAGCTTTGACTGAGTGTATCACCGCAATATGGCAGCATATCAACGTAGCAACATTAGCTAGTTACCTAGTCCCACTGCATCCCTATGTAGGATTACCACAGTATGTTAGCATAACAACGGAGCAACTGAGCTAGTCACTTAGTCCCAAAGCATCTCCACAATAGTTTAACTTAGGAACAAGAAAAGCTTTAGTGAGCATATCAATAATTTTTTTTGCGTCTGGCAGATAACCTAATTTAATTACCCAGGAAAACACTTTTTCTCTTACAAAGTGTAATCTTACATCCATGTACTTACTTTTGAAGTGGTGACTCACGTTAGAGGCAATGGCAATGGCAGCTAGTTATCACACCAGATCATCTGTGGACTAACTTGCATGTATCCCAATTCTTGCAACATGGATTTCACCCATAAGAGTTCTTTGAGGGTCGAGCTTGCTGCCATGTATTCTGACTCCATTGTCGATTGCGGCGTAACCATTTGAAGTTTGCTGCTCCAACAGCAAGTCATGTTCCCGATCTATAGAACAAATCCCGTGGTGGATTTCAGGCTTGGCATGTCGCCATAGCTTGCATCACTCTATGTTTGCAGCTTCATTTCTCCTCTGCTTAGTGTGATTTTGAGGTCTTTGGTTCCTGCCAAATATCTTAAGACTCTCCTTGCTGCATCACGGTCAGTTTTCTAGGATTTTCTAAACTTCTGCTCAGTACCCCAATTGCTGAAGCAATATCAAGACGGGTATAGTTCATGAAATATATTAAACTTCCCACTATTTGTCTGTAAGGTATTAGTGGCTTACGATCATCCTCCACTGACTCTAAAAACTCACTAACAATAACACCGGGTTTTGTCTCTTCTCCCTCTTACTTTTGTCGAATCTCCATTAGAGTTATACACCCTTGTGCGTCTTGCATTCCATACTCATCTAACATGTTTCCAATAGCCTCTTTTTGAGTCAATTTTAGTAATCTTTTATTTCTATCTCTTTCTACCTAAATACCCAAAATATATTTCACCTTACCAAGGTCTTTCATCTCAAACCGTGAATTTAAGGCAGTTTTGATTTTATTAATTTCAGCCATTGATTTGCTAATTAGTAGTAGATCATCTTCATTCACAACAATATATACTATCCCGTCTCACCCTTTAGAACGTAAACAGAATGATCACAGCTTATCGTTTGAAATCCTAGGCTATTTAGGAATTCGTCATGCTTCAGATTCCATTACCTAAGGGCCTGGTTTAGACCATATAGAGATTTTAACAATTTGCATACTAAGTGTTTTTTTCCTGGCTCTGCATATATTTTAGGCTGCTGCATGTAAATTGTCTCTTCTAGCTTTCCATGAAAGAAGGCCGTTTTTACATCCATTTGATGTATTTCCATATCTTGTATAGCAGCTAGGGACAGCAAGATCCTAACTATCGGAAATCTGACAACCGGAGAAAATGTTTCTTCAAAGTCAATTCATTTTTTTTTATTATACCCCTTTACCACAAGCCTACATTTATATCGTTCAATGGTGTTATTGGGATTTTACTTGACCTTGAATACCCATTTGTTGCCGATTGCTTTTCAATCCGGAGGAAGATCCACAAGTTCCCCTGTTTGACCTTCCATGATCAACTTCATTTCGTTGTTAGCTGCCTCAATCCAATGATGTCGTTCTGGTGATGAGAAGGCCTCTTGAATGGTCAGAGACTCCTCTGGGGCCGGAGAGTAGGCAAAGTGGGAGTTTGCTTGTAGCCGGCTACTGGATCGTCTTCCCCCCGAAAATTTTGAGGCTAAAATCGTCTGATCCCTCGCATTTATCTTTTGTCTCTCTGTAGAATCCGTAGGATTCGAATTCTGGACACGGAGATGAAACTGAACTTGTTGAGGAACTTGGTTAATTTCAAACACCGGTGTCACCACTAGATGTTTGTGCATCTGTGTGATTATCTCCTATTTGCAGTCTAAAATGACATATTCTTGTACTTTTTGCTGCTTTTGTTGCGCTGTCATTTTAAATAAATCTATCGAGTCAAGCGCATCATTTACAATAATATTCTTTGCTACAATTATTTTTTGTTTCTCAAATACTAAGACTCTATACCCTTTGGAGTGATCATCATACCCCAACAAAATACCCGGTAATCCTTTCGGTTCCATTTTCCTTCTATCTTTAGATGTATTTAAAATAAAGTATTTGCTACCAAAGACTTTGAAATGACTAACATCCGGTTTTCTACTTGTCCAAACCTCGTAAGGAGTAGTCTCTACCGATCTTGATCTTATTCTATTTGTTATATAAAATTTGTGTTAACATGGTTAAGGGTATTTTTTAACTATTTTTGTGAGCGTTAACAATGTAAATAGTTTCTTTCCACTTTTGTTATTAGAGCAAACACAAATTTGTGTAACAAAAATGGTTCGGAGTTTATTTTACCTTTTTTTTTTTTACCGTGAACAATAAACGTTTTTTCTTAAAAATATCTTTGTTAGCGCAAACTCAAATTTATGTTAGAAACATGGTTTAGGATTTTTTAAAACTCTCTTTGTATGCATAAACAATAAACTTTGTTCGTAAATATTTTTGTAGTTAACGCAAACAAAAATTTGTGTTGAAAACAAAGTTTAGGAGTTTTTTTACTGTTTTTGTGAGCGTAATAATAAACGTTTTTTGTTAAAAAAACTATTGTTAGTGCAAACACAAATTTGAGTTATAAACATCGTTAAGAGTATATTTTATCTGTTTTTGTGAGCGTTATTAATAGAAAGTGTTTGTTTCCACTATTGTTGTTAGCGCAAACACAAACTTGTGTTACATACATAGTTCCGAGTATATTTTCCCTCATTTTGTGACCACAAACAATAAACGTTGTTTGTTACAAATATCTTTTTAGGGCAAACTCAATTTTGTGTTACAAACATGGTTTATGGTTTTTTTTAACTATTTTTGTGAGCATCAACATTATAAAGAGTTTCTTACCACTATTTTTGTTAGCGCAAATAGAAACATGTGTTACAAACATGGTTTGGATTTTTTTTTTACTCTTTTTGTGACCACGAACAATTAACGTTGTTTGTTACAAATATCTTTGTTAGCGCAAACTCAAATTTGGGTTAGAAACATGGTTTACGGTTTTTTTTAACTATTTTTGTGAGCATTTACAATATGAAGAGTTTCTAACGCTATTGTTGTTAGCCTAAACACAAACTTGTGTTCCAAACATGGTTTGGAGTTTATTTACCTCTTTTTGTGATTTCAACCAAAAACGTTGTTTGTTACAAATATCTTCGTTAGCGCAAAGTCAAATTTGGGTTAGAAACCTGGTTTAAGATTTTTTTGAACTCTCTTTGTGTGCGTAAGCAAAAAACGTTGTTCATAAATATTTTTGTAGTTAATCCAAACACAAATTTGTGTATAAAAACCAAAGTTTTGTTGTTCTACAACCGCCGTTGCAGGAGGAGAACCAGCACTAGTAGTGGAAGTAGACATGAACACCAGCAGAAACTATCAAAGTACCTACTCAACAGCCAACTTTGAACAGACACAAAGTATGACTCAAAAAGCCAATATGCCTCAATTTGCCACAGTGATACAAAATAGAGTAAACTGACAATTACCAAAATTGAAGCCCAAATGACCCAGTAAACCATAAGATATGATATTTGGAAGTTTCCCAAAAACTGCCCTCATAAAATCATATTCCCAAAACTGGATACTACAAAATTGGCTAAGTCCTAAGTTATATACTAACAGTGTGAATCTACTGATCTACACTAATTTGGGTAACCGGTACTACGGTTATTATCCTCACTAACGATAAAGCATCCTACCTGTACGTCACTGTACCTTAAAAATCCTAATTATTATTTACTAAAAACCTGATTAATGGAACACTATTTTTTATTATACTAAACTACAAACCAATAATATTCAGATATTTACAGATATTGAACCGTACACAAAACATTCCAAATGCTTAGTCAACGGTAATCGCTAAAGTCTAGCCGAATGTGGTCGTGTAGTAGGAAGCACCTAAGTGCTTTGTCACTTGTGGTCTCTCGCGAATCACGCTTGTGGTCTCTCGTGAATCACGCTTGTGGTCTTGGGTGAATTGCTTCTGTTGGAGCTAATTCGATCAACGATGATACAGTTGAACTGTTCCATATGTTTCCAGAATACCCGGGTCAGAACCCGTTCGTCCGATCATGTGAATTGAATCGTCAACAGTTTGACACGTATGGCTGATTGTCGGCGCCACTCCGAAAACCTGCATACGTTCTTCCGCCGACACGTGTCAATGCAAAAGTACGATACACACTACTGTACTATTTTCTACTGTAACGCTAACAAAGGTAAGTATAACAATAGACTATTAGGATAATATCCTAAGTTATTTTTACCCCTATTTACTGAAATAAAGATTTATAAATTACAACACTCCCCTAAATCTTTAGACTCAATTACTGACTTAATCCAATAGTATCTCTGCAAAATTGTAACTTAGGAGCAGGAACAACTTTTGTTAACATGTCAGCCACCATCTTCTCATTTGGTAAATAACACAGTTTAACGACTTTTGCAAGTATT
Source organism: Zygnema cylindricum (assembly GCA_037447655.1). Classification (NCBI taxonomy): domain Eukaryota; kingdom Viridiplantae; phylum Streptophyta; class Zygnematophyceae; order Zygnematales; family Zygnemataceae; genus Zygnema; species Zygnema cylindricum. Next base: position 144,061 of record JBBHKE010000237.1, on the reverse strand, counting down.
TTTTCTCTAACAAAGTGAAGTTTAACATGCATGTGTTTGCTCTTAAAGTGATGGTTAGGGTTAGAGGCAATTGCAATGGCTGCTTCGTTGTCACACCAGATAGCTTGAGGACCAGTTTGCATATACCCAAGTTCTTGTAAAATGGACTTGACCCATAGGAGCTCCTTGAGGGCGAAAGCTGCTACCATATATTCTAACTCCATTGTGGATTGAGCTGTAACCTTTTGTAATTTGCTACTCCAACTGCAAGTTCCATCTCCAATCTTCAAAACAAAGCCGGTCGTAGATTTCCGGCTTGGCATGTCTCCATAACTACAATTGCTCCATGTATGTATTTTCACCTCTCCTCCTCCGAGTACAAGCTTGAAATTTTGAGTACCTGCAAGATATCTCAATACCCTTTTTGTTGCTTCCCAATTTGCCTTTTTAGCATTTGACAGACTTTTACTCATGACTCCCACAGCTGCTACAATGTCAGGTCTCGTACAGTTCATAAAATATATAAGACTTCCAACTACAAGTCTATGTGGCTTTGAAGCCATAAAATCTTCTTCCCCTGTCTTTAGATTCGCACAACCATTATGCCTGAGTCTGACTCAATTCCTTCCAATTTCTCCCTGAATTCCATGGGAGCTATAGATCCTTTCACATCTTTTCCTTTAAATCTTTCCAACATGTTACCTATTGCTTCTTTCTGAGTCAACATAATCAACCTTTTGTTTCTGTCTATTTCTACGTGTATACCTAAGATATACTTGGCCTCTCCGAGGTCCTTCATCTCAAACCTATATCTAAAAGTCGCTTTAATGCGGTTTATTTCATCCATTGACTTACTTATTTATAATAGATCATCCACAAATAGAGTAATGTTAATTATCCCATCCTCCATTTGTAGAACATATTCAGAATGATCGGAGCTAATTCTCTTAAAACATAGCCTAGTCAAAAACTCATCTAACTTCAAATTCCATTGTCTGGGGGCTTGTTTCAACCCATACAAAGATTTCATCAGTTTGCACACCAATTCGTCCTTTACTTTTTGTACATACATATCAGGTTGTTTCATGTAGATGGTCTCTTCTTATTCTCCATGCAAGAAAGAAGTTTTAACATCTATTTGTAGTATTTCCATATTTTATATAGCCCCTATACTTAGCAAGATTTAGATAGAAGGAAATCTAACAATTGGAGAGAAGTTTTCTTCAAAACCAATACCATCTTTTGGATTATATCCCTTGGCCTTTAGTAAGGCCTTATACCTTTTAATGGTGTTTTCCAGGTTTAATTTCACCTTCAATACCCATTTGCTGCCGATGGCTTTTCTGCCTGGATGAAGATCCACCAACTCCCACGTCTGTGCCTCTATAATAGATTTTATTTCATCGTTCGCCGCCTCGATCTAATGTTTTCTCTCAGGTGATGAAAAGGCCTCTTGAATTGTTAGAGGCTTATCTGTGGCTGTAGAAAAAGCAAAGTGAGAGCTTGCTTGCAAATGGCTGCTAGATCTCTTTCCCCCCGGAAATTCTGAGGCTGAAATTGTCGGCAGTTTCCGATTTGACTGCCTTTGCTGATCCGCGATCTGTGGTGTAAGTGTTTTTTCCGTTTGAGCTGGAACTTGTGGGGGAGTCTCTTGTGAAGTCATTAAGGGAACTGAAGGAAAAGTAGTCCCATTTGGCTGTGGAAATTAAACCCACTACGGGTGGTGAAAATGACATATTCTAGGTTTTCCTTTGCGGTTTGTCTGGCATTAAAAAGAGTCAACCGAATCCATCTCATCTTTAATCTGGATATTTATAGAGATAACCACTTTTTGTTTCTCAAATACAAAAACTAGATAACCTTTTGCATTATCATCATACCCCATGAAAATTCCTGGTAAGTCCTTAGCATCTATTTTCCATCTATCATGTGAGGTATCTAGAATAAAACACTTGCTGCCAAAGATCTTAAAGTGACTAACATCAAAATTTTATCCTGTCCAAAGCTCAATAGGTGTAGTGCTAATATATCTAGAAGCAATTCTATTCTTAATATAAATAGTGCAGTTAAATGTTTTAGCCTAGAATTTCAAATCTAGCCCTTTATCTGCAAGCATGGACCGAGCACTTTCGGTCACTATCCTATTTAATCTATCAAAAACACCATTCTTCTCCGATGTATATGGAACTGTAAGATTGTGACTGATACCTTTTTGAAGGAGAAACTCTTGGAATTCCTTTGATGTATATTCTCCCCCATTGTTTGATCTCTGCGCCAAGATTGGAACTCCATGAAGCTTTTCCGCCCATGCTTTGTATTGTTTGAAGTGAATAAACACTTCACTATCATGTTGCATAAAGTAATTTTTAGTATATCTGGAGTAGTCATTTGTAAATGTAACCATTTAGTAGACGCCTCTAGCCGAAGTTACTTGTGAAGGACCGAGAACATAAGAATGTATTAGCTGTAGAACTCTCTCTGATTTGTGGTATGCTTCTTGTGGAAATGGCAATTTTTGGGTCTTGCTAAGTGAACAACCATCACATGATGTTATAGGATGGGAACAAAGAGAAACCCCCTCATCTTTTCTCGAATTCACCATTTTTTTAAGGCTATCATAATTCATATGTCCTAATCTTTTATGTCACAACTCATTATCCCATTAGACACTGGAGTAAAGAACATCATTTTCTTTATATTTAGCCATGTCCATCCGGTACATTTTGTTAGCATCTTTAGTGCATGTTACTACTACTTTCCCTTTTTTGCTAACAACCTGTCTACCTCTTTTCAGAATGACTTAAAAGCCTTTGCTCTCCACTAATGATGTAGAAAAAAGATTTTTCATAAAAACTAGAACAAACAAAACATTGTGAAGGGTTATTTCTACCGGCTTTCCCCCCACATCTATCATCAAAGATACATCACCTTGAGCTGAGGTTTGAACACTAATGCCACAAGCATAGTAAATACTCTTTGGAGATGTTTGCTGCAGATTCGTAAAAGCCGCCTTGTTCCAACACATATGTGCAGACGCTCCCATGTCCATGATCCATCCTGCATCCTTAGAACCCTCCATGGCTGCAGCCATAGGAAATAATTCCGCATCCTCTGTCTCATCTAAGCTTAAAGATTCATCTACATCAGTTGTAGAAGCTGAAAAAGCAGCATTTCCACGTGTAGGATTCTCAGAGAAGCCTCTGTGATCTTTGGCTTTGCTGCCAACCTTGCCTATATAATCCTGTCGTATTAGCTTTTTTCAGCTTAGGATAGTACCTGTATCCATGACCCTTCTCAGAACAACAAAAGCAAGTAGTAGAAGATGGCCTATTTTGCTTATGATAATAGTGAGTAAATTGATTATGATTCTGGTTAACCTGACTCTTGTTTTGATTAATCTGATTTCTTTTGTCAAAGTTTGTGGAAAAATCTTCAACCTTTTCTTCTCCTTCAAGGAGTTCAGTATTAGTCTCTTCCTCTAATATTAGATTATATTCTAACTAAAATGACAAGCTGGCTTTATCATGACTATTTAACTAAATAGACACACCCTTCATGCTACTAGGGAGACCTCAAATAAGCAGAGCTGCCTATTGAAACTCAGGAAATGACCCCCAAGCATAAGAGTGAGCATCAATGAGTGCACAAAAATTGTCACAATACTCGACCATAGTACCCCCAGAGAATTTGTATCCCCAAATTTTTCCAGCCACCAAGAGCTCCTCCTGAACATTCGCTTTCTCAAAAGCGGATTTCAGTGATGTCCAAATCTCGCTCGCCTCTTCATTTTCATTCGAGACATGGCCAAATTTTATGAAATATAAAGAATTAGATTGTGCAATTTTGTGTCCTCCACTGGACCACAGAATATAGAAAGCCTCTATATAATATTTAACTAACCCACTTCAAGCCACAACCACTGTTGTCTAGGAATGCAAAATGACAGTTTGACTGCACATCTTTGTAGCTTGGACTCCTCTGAGTCCGTAGCAAATAGAATCACTAAAAACGGCCAACGAGCCGAGAAGTTATGAGCCGGCAAAAATGCCAATTTATACAAAGCTCTCTTAGAGAGAGAGGTGACTATCTACCAAAATTTCCTAAGTCCTAAACCTCTTTCACAACCCCTATCTACTGAAGTACGAACCAATCATATAACTGTAAAGTACAAAAAAGGTACTACGGCCGATATACTTTCTATACGGCCGGTGTACGACAAGGCTACTGAGTGGACGCGTGTCACTTTTCCACCCGTTCGTATAATCTCCGAAATTCCCGCGATCGAGTGTTATCCTTCCACGCGGCGCTAGGTTATGCCACGTCTTTAAAAGCCAAAGTGACCATTTCGCGATCTTGGCGATGATGTGCGCCGTCGGATTAAATCTGACATTAATTGTGGACCGTTGAAACAAATGTCCAATTCCTTTGTTTCGTGCGAAATGACGTTTGCATTAAACTTTAACAAGTTTTATGTTCATTCTTCCATATTTTAGTTAAATGGTTTCAGTATTATACAAGAGTTTAAAATCTTATAAAACCCTATATCAGCTAACGGACTTCTACGAGTGACTGGTTAGAGCTAACGGCTACGCCACGCTCTGCCGGTCGGTGGTTTGAGTCCTTCTGGACTCAACCTTTTGTTGAGAGTGACTAAGTCACTTTTTAGTCCTTCCTATGGAGCGGAGGCAGCCATGGCTCCATCGCTCTCTCTCTCCTATAGTGACTACAACAAGTATGGGGGCAAGAGAGAAGAGATGGAGGCAGGCTGCCTGCAATTTCTATATCTGTTTCCGCTAATTATTTTAGTCCTAGAAAATACCAAAAACTTCTTATATTAACACTCCCTTTATTTTCTAGTCTAATTTTAACTTTTATTTTAATCCACATTTTTCCCTACAATATTTTAACTTTGGAGAGGGCTAGGTTTGGTCATCATGTCAGCCACCATTTCTTCATCGAATTTATACACAAGATTTACAATTTTATTTTCATTTTTTTCCCTCACGAAGCTCAATCTTATGTCCATATGTTTAGCCTTGAAATGATGTTTTGGATTGGCTGCAATGGCAATGGCAGCTTGATTATCACAAAAAACTTAATGCACTCCCTTCTACATATACCCCAATTCTTGCAACATGGATTTGACCCACATCAACTCTTTCACAACCGAACAAGAGGCCATATACTCAGCCTCCATAGTAGACTGAGCAACCACCTTTTGTTGTTTACTGCTCCAACAACAAGCACCTTCCCCTACATACAACACATACCCAGAAGTGCATCTTCTCATACGTGCATCCCCATAACCGGCATCACTGCAAGTAGTGATATCAGTGTGCTCCCCTCCCAAATGTAACTTTAACTCTCTAGTTTTTACCAGATATCTCATGATTGTCTTGGCTGCCTCTAAATCTCTCTTCGTAGGATCATTAAGACTCCTACTTAGGACTCTTAGTGTTGCCGCTATGTCTGACCTGGTACAGTTCATAAAATAGATCAAACTTCCTACGACCTGTCTATAAGGGATAGACTTCATAAACTCTCTCTCCTCTGGACTCATCTGATCATCTAAGATCATCATTGTTCCTTCTACACTCCCATCACTTACTTTTTTCAAGTCCACGGGAGTGGTACAACTGTGAGGTTTTTTTATCTGGAATTTTTCAAGCATATTACCTATTGTTTCTTTTTGAGTAAGTATGATAATCCTTATCCCCCTATCTCTCTCCATTTGGATCCCCAAAATATATTTTGCCTCACCTAAATCCTTGATATCAAATTTGCCCCTAAGATCTTTCTTCAGCCTATTGATCTTCTCCAAAGACTTACTCAATACCAGCTGATCATCCACATAAATTTCAAAAAAAATGACACCATTCTCATCTTCAAACATATAGATAGAATGGTCAGAGCATATCCGGATATATCCCAGACCGGTGACAAACTCATCTAGTTTTTTATTCCACTCTTCGGGGAGCCTACTTCAGTCCATATATGGACTTTATGAGCCTGGAGACTTTGCTCTCTTCTCCTGCCTCCACGAACCCCTCGGGTTGCCTCATGAAAATTTCGTCCTCTAACTCACCATTAAGAAAAGCAATCTTAATGTCCATCTGGTGTATTTCCATGACTTCAGGTGCTGCCAGACTGAGGAGAATCCTTATTGATGGGAACCAAACAATTAGAGCAAAGGTATCCTGATAGTCAATCCCCTTCTTTTGGGTAAATCCTTTCGCTACCAATCGATCCTTATATCTCTCAATGGTATTATCTGGTTTCAGTTCTAGTTTAAATACCCATTTACACCCTATAGGTTTTTCTGTTTGGAGAACAATCCGTTAGCTCCCAAGTATTTTCTTCCATGATTGAAACCATCTCATCATTTGTGGCTCTAATCCACCTTTCTTTCTCATGACTATTTAATGCCTCCAAGTAAGACTGAGGCTCATCTGGGTGAGATAGCTTACTTACCTTATGAGCGGCCTGTTTTTCTTGTATCATTTTGCTACTCCTTCTTCTTTCCTCAAACTCCAAAGCTGGAATGAATCGAAATCTTGGATTTCTCCTTTTGTCTCATCGGCTCCCCTGTCCATAGGAGCTGGATCTTGTCCCACTTCTTCTATCTCCTCGAATGTGACATTTCCGATAAGTCTGCTGTATCTCAAATCTCCACAGAATCTGCAATCACGGTTTTATTCATGCCCTTTTTCGGGAACGACCGAGTTCTCCTCACTCTCGAACTTAAATCTGATTCTTATCTTCTTTGTATATTTGAAAAGGTCAAATGACTTCCCTTCATCCATGACAACTAGGTGTTTGACCAGAATGATATCTTTCTTTGCTAAGTCATAGACAGTATATCCCTTGACATCCTCATCATATCCCACAAAGTATCCAAGTTTTCCCTTAGCATCTAGTTTCGTTTTTTTCCTATCCGTGTCAAGACTATAAACTTGGCTACCGAATACTTTAAGGTGTGAGATATCTAGTTTCCTTCCAACCCATCTCTCATAAGGTGTCACTCCTTTTACAGCTGAGGTAAGGACTCTATTCTTAATGTAATTGGTAGAGTTCATTGCTTCTGCCCAAAATCTCTTTCCTATTTTCTTGTCGGCCAACATACTGCATGCACTATCTCCTAGTGTTCGATTGAACCTCTCAACTACCCCATTGTGTTCCGGGTTATATGGTACAATTTTCTGGTGCTGCACTCCCTCATCTCTCAGATATTCCTCAAATTGGTTAGAGGTATATCCCCCCCCATTATCACTCCTTATCCTCTTAATGGGGGTTTCATGCAACTTCTCACTCCAAGCTTTATATTCTTTGAAGTAAGTGGATGCTTCAGACTTATTTTTGAGATAGTAGACTCTAAAGTATCTAGACCAATCATCGGTTATTGTCATCATAAACCTCTTTCTTCCAACCGAAGGTATTTTTGCAGGCCCCAAAACATCTGTTTAGACCAAGTCTAATACTTTCTCACCTCTATATGTGGTGGTTTTAGGAAAGGGAAGTCTTTGAGCTTTACCTTGAGCAGAGCCACTACAATCATCCATCATTTTATTATCCCCAAACTGAATGCCTTTTACTACCCCAAGCTTTTTCGTTTCCCTCAACCTATCAAAATGTACATGCCACAACCGCTTATGCCAAATCATCACCTTAAGAACACAAACATAGTAAGCATTCTTCTTTTCATTACTCAGGTTAAGCCTAAACATTCCTTGGATACCTTTATCTGCCGTGAAGTAAACATCATCCCCATACTCTCTTTCTAGTGAAGGTATCAAACTATTTGTCATCTAACACAGACGTAAAGACAAGATTTTTTCTCAACTGAGGAATGTAGAGTACATCTGAGAATGTAAGTATAGAAGTCTTACCCTCCACTAAGACTTTCAGATATAGTGACCCCACTAGATCTATAGTAACCACTCTCCCATCCCTATACTCTATCTCTACAGTAGGGATCTTTTTTAGCTTAGTGAAGAGTTCTTTATCACGACACATATGCATGGATGCACCTGAGTCCATGATCCATCCTTCCTGTGGAGCTTTTGGAATTGCTTCTAGGGCACACTTTTGTCTCCTAGGGATCTCCTTCTCCTCCAGACTCTAGTCAAGAAGTAACTCCCTATCCTCCTCATAAGACTCATCCTCGGTTTCTCCTTTCACTTTTGTACCCACAAGTGCCTTTTTTTTCCCTTCGGAAGAACCCCCTCTACGGTTCTTTTCAAGCCTCAGTTCGGACACCTTCACACAATCTGCAATGAAGTGTCTCGGTTTTTGCAAAAATGACAAAAGCCCTTTGGGGGCCTTAGTCCTCCAGAGTGATCACTTTCCCCTTTGTACGATTTATTCGGGTCCTTCCCCCATCGGTCCCCTCCATCTGCTAGAGCTTGAATGCACTTTCCTCCTCTCCTAATCTCTATTCTGTTTTCCTGCACAAGTTTCATCTTGACCACTGTGTTCCATTTCCATGAAATATCAGGCATTTCTTGTGCTCGGTACACTATGTCTTGTTCTTATCTGGTAATTTTATGATAAGGGTGTTAACTTTCATTTTCGTTGTACCTGTCCACCCGACACTTTCCATCTCCATATACAAACAAGAAAGATCATTACAGTAATCTAACATCTTTCCTCCTTTGTAAGTGTAACTCACTAGCTTTTGCTCAACCAACTGGAGCTCCTGAATAGTTCCAGGACTGTAAATCTCCACCAAACTCAGCCACAACTCCTCATCCTTATACATGTGAAGATGAGGGGTGGCCAAAGCTTAAGTGAGGTGCCTCAGATGAAGTTCTTGGCAGCCATGTTTACATCCTCCTACATTTGAGTATCGTTCTCCGCGGTCTTCACGGTAGGCGCTCCCGGTACTGTAGCAATAGGAGTAAGGGGTGTCTCCTTCTTTTTCCCCTTTTCCAACATACTGCTGTCCCCATCATTTGCCTCCTACACTGAGGCAGCCGTTGCTGCAAGAAACCTTACTCCTCCAAATCGTGGTGGAGTTCCCAAAGGTGGACGTTTCAGTTGTCCACTGACGATATCCCAATATCGTTTTTTGTACAAAGCTCCCATCATCATGGCTTCCCAATAAATGAACCCTGATCCATTGAATGTGGGGACCCATAACTTGCACTTCTGTGTCCTCCATTGGACCACAGAATACAGGAATCCTCTATATAGTATTTAACTAACCCACTTCAAGCCACAACCACTGCTGTCAAGGAATGCAAAATGACAATTTGACTGCAACCCTATGCATCTTAGACTCCTCTGAGTGCGTAGCAAAAAAAATCACTGAAAACGGCCAACAAGCCAATAAGTTATGAGTCGGCAAAAATGCCAATTTATACAAAGCTCTCTTAGAGAGAGAGGTGACTATCTACCAAAATTTCCTAAGTCCTAAACCTCTCTCACAACCCCTATCTACTGAAGTACGAACCAATCATATAACTGTAAAGTACAGAAAAGGTACTACGGCCGATGTACTTTCTGTACGGCCGGTGTACGACAAGGCGACTGAGTGGACACGTGTCACTTTTCCACTCGTTCGTATATTCTCCGGAATTCCCCCAACCGAATGTCATCCTTCCACGCGGCGCTAGGTCATGCCACGTCCATAAAAGCCAAAGTGACCATTCCGTGATCTCGGCGATGATATGCGCCGTCGGATTAAATCCGACATAAAATGTCGACCGTTGAAACAAATGTCCGATTCATTTGTTTCGTGCGAAATGACGTTCGCACTAAACCTTAACAAGTTCTATGTTCATTCGTCCATATTTCAGTTAAATGGTTTTAGTATAATACAATAGTTTAAATACTTATCAAACTGTATATCTCCTGACGGACTTCTTCGACAAATTGGTTAGAGCTAACGGCTACGCCGCGCTCTGCCAGTCAGGGGTTCGAGTCCTTCTGGACTCAACCTTTTGTTGAGAGTGACTTAAGTCACTCTTTAATCCTTCCTATGGAGCGGAGGCAGCCATGGCTCCATGGCTCTCTCTCTCCTTGAGTGATTACAACAAGTATTGGGGCAAGAGAGAAGAGATGGAGGAAGGCTGCCTGCATTTTCTTTATTTGTTTCCGCTAATTATTTTAGACCTAGAAAATACCAAAAACTACTTATTTCAACAGATTTTTCTTTGCCATTAAATTATTTTTCGCCCAAGCTGGATCTGTTTCATCAAAGGAGCCATCGAAGACCCCTAATAAGTCAACAGTTTCAAACGACGATTCAACCATCGGCCCCCACTGCGCATACTTTTGGCCATTGAAGATAGGAACACTTGACAAAAGGCCCATAAATCGTTGTTCTACAACCAGCATTGTAGGAGGAGAACCAGTAGTAGTAGTGGAAGTAGACATGAACACCAGCAGAAATTATCAAAGTACCTACTCAACTGCCAATTTTGAACTGACACAAAGTATGACTCGTAAAGCCAATATGCCTCAAATTTGTCAGAGTGATACAAAATACAGTAAACTGACAATTACCAAAATTGCAGCACAAATGACCTAGTAAACCATAAGATATGATATTTGGAAGTTTCCAAAAAATTGCTCTCATAAAATCATATTCACAAAACTGGATGCTACAAAATTGGCTAAGTCCTGAGTTATATGCTCACTGTTTGTATCTACTGATCTACACTAATTTTGGTAACCGATACTACGGTTGTTATCTTGACTAACGATAAAGCATCCTACCTGTACGTCACTATACCTTAAAAACCCTAATTATTATTTACTAAAAACTTGATTAATGGAACACTATTTTTATTATACTAAACTACAAACCAATAATATTCAGATATTTACAGATATTGAACTGTACACAAAACGTTCCAAATGCTTAGTCAGCGGTTATCGCTAAAGTCCAGCCGAATGTGGTCGTATAGTACGAAGCACCTGAGTGCTTCGTCATTTGTGGACCCACGTGAATCACGCTTGTGGTCCCTCGTGAATCACGCTTTTGGTCCTGGGTGAATCGTGTCGGTTGGCGCAAATTCGATAGACGATGGTACCGTCGAATTGTTCCATATATTTCCGGAATACCCGGGTCAGATCCCGTTCGTATAATCATGTGAATCAAATCGTTATCTGTTTGACAAGTATGGCTGATTGTCGACGCCACTCTGAAAAACCTGAATACGTTTTTTTGCAGACACTTGTCCCTGCAAAAGTACGATACACGACATTGTACTATTTTCTACTGCAACGCTAACAAAGGTAAGTATTACAATAGACTAATAGGAAAATATCCTAAGTTATTTTTACCCCTATTTACTGAAATAAAGATTTATAAATTACAACACTCCCCTAAATCTTTAGACTCAGTTACTGACTTAGTCTAATAGCATCTCTGCAAAAATGTAACTTAGGAGTAGGAAGGGCTTTTGTTAACATGTCAGCCACCATCTTCTCATTCGGTAAATAACACAGTTTAACGACTTTTACAAGTATTTTTTCCCTAACAAAGTGAAGTTTAACATCCATGTGTTTGCTCTTAAAGAGATGGCTGGGGTTAGAGGCAATTGCAATGGCTGCCTGGTTCTCACACCAGATAGCTTGAGGACCAGTTTGCATATACCCAAGTTCTTGTAAAATGGACTTGACCCATAGGAGCTCGTTGAGGGCGGAAGCTGCTACCATATATTCTGACTCTATTGTGGATTGAACTGTAACCTTTTGTAATTTGCTACTCCAACTTCAAGTTCCATCTCCAATTTTCAGAACAAAGCCGATCTTAGATTTCCAACTTGGCATGTCTCCATAGCTAGCATTGCTCTTTATCTGTATTTTCACCTCTCCTCCTCCGAGTACAAGCTTGAAATTTTGAGTACCTGCTAGATATCTCAATACCCTTTTTGTTGCTTCCCAATTTGCCTTTTAAAGATTTTGCAAACTTCTACTCATGACTCCCACAGCTGCTGCAATGTCGGGTCTCGTATAGTTCATAAAATATATATGACTTCCAACTACAGGTCTATGTGGCTTTGAAGCCATAAAATCTTCTTCCCTTGTCTCTAGATTCTCACAAACCATTATGCCCGAGTCTGACTCAATTCCTTCCAATTTCTAACTATTTTTTAACTATTTTTGTGAGCTTTAACAATGTAAAGAGTTCCTTACCACTATTGTTGTTAGTGCAAACACAAACTTGTGTTACAAACATGGTTCAGAGTTTATTTTACCTCTTTTTGTGAACGTGAACAATAAACGTTTGTTTGTTACAAATATCTTTGTTAGCGCATCCTTAAATTTGTGTTAGAAACCTGGTTTAAGGGTTTTTTTTACTTTTTTTGTTAGCGTTAACAATAAAAAGAGTTTGTTACCACTATTGTTGTTAGCGCAAACACAAACTTATGTAACAAACATGGTCCGGAAGTTATTTTACCTCTTTTTGTGACCGCGGAAAATAAGTGTGGTGTTAAAAATATCTTTGTTAGCGCAAACTCAAATTTGTGTTAGAAAAATGGTTTTGTTGTTCTACGACCACTCGAGCAAGTGGAGCAGCAGCTGAAGTAGTAGAAGTAGATATAATTTACTCACCGAAGCTTATCAATAATCCTACCCAATTACTGTCTTCTACAGCTTACCAAATTTGACAGAAAGATCCAAACTGCTTCAAACTATACCACGTTATAGAATATTACAAAGTCTGTCAACTCACAAAGTTTCAGCTTAGTTGCTTAAATATACACTAAGATATGAAACTCAGATGTTTCCCAAAAACATTTTGCAGATTACACAGTTTGGAAGTCTAGAAACATCAAATGTTCTAAGTCCTAAGTCTTATACTCGTAGTGAGTTCTACTACTAGTTGTCTTCTTACATAGTGTTTTATCTTCAATACAAACGCTCTTGGGAGATATGTCCAAAATCCTAACTGCCACTAAAATCTAAGTACTCATAATCATGTTAAAGCTCATTCTACCACTGTACTATCAGTATTACTAAGAGGTCAATACAATTATTTGCCGCCGACTTCATTACTATTGTCCAAACGAGTTTATTCAGATATTGCGAAAACACCTCCCAGCAAATCACTATGAATATTGTCCATTGACTTGATTTAGATCAACTGCATCTGTATTGTCTCGTTCATATCATATTCAACATCACCGCAGCTTCTTCCCAGCTGCATTGACCCAAACTGAATAACTGCAGCTGCTTTGTCCCATCTGCATCGCAACTGCTTTGTTCCATCTTCGTCGTAGCTACTTTGTCTCGGTCAATGTGTGACATGCATATGTGGATGTTGGTGCCATTCCAAAATACCTGTTATGTACCTAAGTGACTAGGCGTGTTTTTTACGCTATATTTTACTATCTTTGTGCCATCACACTACTTTAGTAAGACTTAAAGCTTTCCAAAATCAACATTCCCTAAATCTTTAGATTGAGTGTATCACTGCAATATGGCAGCATATCAACGCAGCAACATTAGCTAGTTACCTAGTCCCACTGCATCCCAATGTAGGATTAGCGTAGTATGCCAGCATAGCAACGAAGCAACCTAGCTAGTCACTTAGTCCTAATGCATCTCTACAATAGTTCAGCAAAGGAAGAAGAAGAGCTTTAGTGAGCATATCAATAAATTTTTTTTCGTCTGGCAGATAACATAATTTAATTACCCAAAAAAACACTTTTTCTCTTACAAAGTGTAATCTTAGATCCATGTGCTTTCTTTTCAAGTGGTGACTCAGGTTAGAGGTAATGGCAATGGCAGCCTAGTTATCACACCAGATCACCTGTGGACCAACTTGCATGTATCCCAATTGTTGCAACATGGATTTCACCTATAAGAGTTCTTTTAGGGCCGAGCTTGCTGCCATGTATTCTGACTCTATTGTCGATTGCGGCGTAACCTTTTGAAGTTTGATGCTCCAACAGCAAGTCATGTTCCGGATCTGCATGTTCCCGATCTATAGAACGAATCCCGTGGTGGATTTCCAGCTTGGCATGTCGCCATAGCTTGCATCACTCCATGTTTGCAGATTCATTTCTCCTCTGCCTAGTGTGAGTTTGAGGTCTTTAGTTCCTGCCAAATATCTAAAGACCCTCCTCGGTGCATCACGGTCAGTTTTCTAGGATTTTCTAAACTTCTGCTCAGTACCCCAACTGTTGCAGCAATATCATGACGGGTACAGTTCATGAAATATATTGAACTTCCCACTATTGTTCTGTAAGGTATTAGTTGCTTAGGATCATCCTCCACTGACTCTAAATACTCACTAACAATAACACCGGGTTTTGTCTCTTCTCCCTCTTAGTTTTGTTGAATCTCCATTAGAGTTATACACCCTTTTGCGTCCCGCATTCCATACTCATCTAACATGTTTCCAATAGCCTCTTTTTGAGTCAATTTTAGTAATCTCTTATTTCTATCTCTTTCTACCTAAATACCCAAAATATATTTCGCCTTACGAAGGTCTTTCATCTCAAACAGTGAATTTATGGTAGTATTGATTTTATTAATTTCACCCATTGATTTGCTAATTTGTAGTAGATCATCTTCATTCACAACAATACATATTATCCCGTCTTTACCCTTTAGAACGTAAACAGAATTATTATAGCTTATCTTTTGAAATCCTAGGCTAGTTAAGAATTCGTCATGCTTCAGATTCCATTGCCTGTGGGCCTGTTTTAGACCATATAGAGATTTTAACAATTTGCATACTAAGTGTTTTTTTCCTAGCTCTGCGTACATTTTAGGCTGCTGCATGTAAATTGTCTCTTTGAGGTCAATTTAAAAAATGGTCACCTGTTTGGTAGCAAAAATGGAAAGATTGCGGACAGAGGCACTAGAGATGCCAGCAAAATGTATCGCATGCCCGATAATAAAGAAAATGATGTTTTGAATTCTAGTGCATTATCTTCAAATAAGTTGTGGCATAATAGGTTAGGCCATGTGAACGATGAGAGTTTGAAAAAAATGGTACTTGTTGGTAAATTAGGAGTCACTCTTTCAGATCAGTCAGCTAAAATGAGTGATGGCTGTGCACTAGGAAAATTACACAGATTACTATTTCCTCAGGAATCTGAACACTGGTATAGTAAACTTTTCCAACTAATTCATTCTGATATTTTCGGCCCTGCAAAGGTACCATCTGTCGGAGGGATGAAATATATGGTTACGTTTACAGATGATTTTTTGAGGTTTACTAAAGTCAACTTTATGAAGGACAACAGTGAAGTCTTCACCCACTTCCAACACTACAAAGCATAGGTGGAGAAACTACATGAACTGCCAATTCTGGAACTTAGATTGGACAGCGGCGGCGAATATACGTCAAAAGAGTTTGAAAACTTCTTATTTAAAGAAGGTATTAGTCATCAGCTGACCGTTCCATATTCACCGGAACAAAATGGGGTTTGAGGGAGACTAAATAGAACTATTACAAAAAGCTCTAGGTCCATGCTTGTAGATAAGATCTTGTTTGTAGGGTACTTGGGACATAAATTTTTGCTCTTCTGCATTGAGTTCCTCATCTAATATGACTCCAATCTCATACTCCATTCCTTTAAGTTTTTGCTTAAACTCCATAGGAGTTGCATAACCTTTAGCATCAACCAAGCCAAATTTTCCAACATGTTTTCCATCGCTTCTTTCTAGGTTAGCCTAATGATATTATTTTCTGTATGTCTTTCAATTTGTATTCTAAGGATATATTTTTGCCTCACCCAAATCGTTCATTTCAAATTGAGAATTAACAACGGGTTTTACTCTAGCAATTCCTTCTTTGTTTCTTTTGATTAGGATCAGATCATTAAGATATACAAAAATGAATATCACCTCATCAAGATTATCACCACACATGACATATACTGAATGATCAGAGCTAATTCTAGTAAATCCTAACCTAGTCAATAACTCATCTAACTTTGTGTTCCACTATCGCGAGGCCTGCTTCAGCCCATACAAAGATTTTAAAAGTTTGCACACAATATTTTCTTTTCTTGCTTCCTCACAACCCTTTGGCTACTTCGTATAAATGACCTCATCTAAGTCACTATGCAAAAAAACATTTTTTACATCCATATACTCCCAATAGCCTTTCTTCTTGAAAGAATTTGCATTTGATCCCATATTTCAACCTCTATGATGGACTTTATTTCTTCATTGATTGCTTCCACCTAATGTTCTTTTTCATTACTTGAAAAAGCTTCCATCAACGATAAAGGCTATTGTGTATGTGTTGAGTGAGCAAAGGCTGCATTTTCTCCCTAAATCGCGCACTTCACCTAACTCCACCTAGAAATTATGTCGCTGGTATAGAAGGTTGTGTCCTCCTCCTTGATAGATAAGATTTTTCTTGTGATTGAGTTTCAGTTTAAGGTAAAGGAGAGTGTGCATTTCTTTCAGGCATAACACTTCCTGTTTCTAGTGGAGGAGATGATTACAAGTCACTTTGAGTTGATGTAGATGCATTTTCTCTATTTTTTCTCTAAAACATAGGATTTTCCTCAAAAAATATATAATCAACACTTCGATCTTTCTTTTCATCTGTACGCTGCCTAAATACATCTACTCGTTTTCTCTCATCCTTCACTGTGATATTTCTAGCTACCACGAGTCTATTTCTCTCAATGTCATATACTTTATAAACTTTAGCATGATCATCATACCCTAAAAATATCCCTGGAATGCCTTTTAGCTCTAATTTCTATTTCAGCGGATCATTATCTAGCAATAATATCTTACTTCTAAAAAAATTCAAGTGACTTACATTTGGTTTTTGTCCTATCCACATTTTGTACATGGTTTTATCTTTTACTGCCATTATTTCTAGCCTGTTTCTCAAATAAGCTGCACAATTCATAGCCTCTCCCCAAAATTTGAAATCTATTTTCATGTCAGCCATTATTGTCCTAGCACACTCTCATATGGTCATATTCATCCTCTCTGAGACACCGTTTTGTTCCGAAGAATAAGGAATGATTAGCTAACGTGAGATTCTATGCAATTTTTGGAATTTTTCAAACTCTTTAGAAATGTACTCCCCTCCATTATCTTATCTGAATCTTGCTATCTTTCTCTCCCGCTGTTTTTAAACCCAAGCCTTATACTCCTTAAACTTTGCAAAGACTTTATCTTTAATTTTCAAAAAATAAATTGTAGTAAATCTACTAAAGTCATCTGTAAAGGTAAGCATAAACTTAGCACCTCCCACAGATGGATACCTAGATGGCTCCCATAAATCTGAATAAATTAGTTCTAGCACCCTGCTACTTCTAGCACCTTGCTACTTTTATGATCAATTTGCAAAGGGAATGGCTAGGTATGAGTTTTTCCCATTGCACAACCATCACATACATTTGATGATGATTTCTAACTAATTTTTACACCTTCCACCATTTTGCGATTTACCATCGTTTCTAATCTATCATAATTTACATGTCCTAAACGTTTATGCCATAAATCACAATCATTGATTATATTGGAGTACATAACATCATTCTCATTTTCATCAAGACTGAGCTAGTACAAGTTGTTTCTTCAAGCAAATCCCTCTGCAGCTATTTTCCCATTCTTACTCACTGTTTTCTTCCCATTTTCAGATGTAGTTATAAAACCTTTCTTTTCTACCACTGACGTAGAGAAAAAAAACCTTTTAAACGTTGGTACATTCAACACACTATTTAGGACCCTTTTCACATTTTTTCTTTCTACGTTAAACATCAATGACACTCTCCCCTTTACTTTAGATTCAACAAATGTACCATCTCTGAAATAAATTTTGGCAAGAGAGGTAGAGTGAATACTCTTAAACAGATGGGAACTGCGGCACATGTGTGCACATGCACTTGAGTCCATTATCTATTCGTCTTCCTCCACGCAAACTGTTTCTTGTGCCATCGCAAGTATTTCTTTTCGCTTTTATTGGGAAAATTGCTCACGTCCTCCTCTTGAAGTACGTTGGAAAATGCTGTTGGTCGCCCACTTAACTGAGATGGAACTCGAATTTCGTCCCAGCCCGAACAAAAATCTCTTGTAGCTTTCGCTCTTTTATATGCATTACATAGCCTGAAAACATGGCCTTTTTCATCACAGTAATAAAATGTCAAAGGTGACCTTTTGGGATCACTACCTCTGCCTTTGCCTTTGCCATTCTTAGTCTTAAAATTCTTAGCTAGTGCGTGAACTTACTGCTACCTCTTTGAAAGCTGGTTAACTTCTTCACAAAAAAAAAATTGAATTGCTAATGCTATGTACCATTGATGCTGTCGAAAAGCCCTAAGCCTATCCATGGCTCTCTTATAGTCATTTGGTAAAGTTCTCATCAATATCATAGCCTGCTGAGGTTGTGAAAAGTCCCCACCTACACTTGTACTTTGAAGGAACAACCTTTTTATAGCATGGCAATGATATGACATTGTGAAAAGTCCCCACCTACACTTGTACTTTGAAATAACAACCTTTTCATAGCATGGCAATGATATGACATACTACCTCCAGAATATCTAAATTCAAAGATCTTTTTTGCTATATTAGTCTGAACACTAACATCTAGCTGAACATACATAACATGTACACTAAAACAGATTTGAGAAGCCTTTTTAATCTCAAGCTAAGACATTACCAACTCTTTTGTCATAGAATGCTTCAAGACATTGAGGCAGTGAAGATTCTTCTTTCTATAATACAGTGCAGTCTTATCATCAGTTCCATCCACAATGGATGAAAATTCCCTCTCTTCAAAATAGGAGCTCAGCATATCTTCCCAGTATTAGTAGTCTGATCCATCAAAGATATGCAATTTGGGTGGTGGGCCCATAACCTGTTGAAGGTTATGGGCATAATGACTCGGCTGCAATCCACGAGCACCTTACATCATATTTGCACTAGTTGGGATATTTGTCCTGGGGGAGCTGGTGGAGCATTAGGGCCAATAAGAGCACTTGTAGAAGTTGAGCCATTGTTATATATATTAGAAAATCAAACCCAAAAAGGAATACATATCAAACTAGTTTAATACTGTAAGATATGAAACTAAAAATGAAAGAGGTCATTCAACAAGACAAACATATACAACAAGCAAATCAACGACAATAGAACACAAAACATCTCAAACTTTACTTAATGATCGCATTTCCTTAACTCTGTGTAGAATGTGAATTCTGTATCAAACTAATCATTTCGAATTGAACTATATACTCTATATATCTAGAAAACATCTAAAGCGTATGTACAGTGTGCACCTTAAAATCTACTAACAAAAATAAAAGTTTTTAGACCAATTTTGTCTGTCACAATATCTATACCCTAAATATCCGAAAGATAAGTTTCACGTCCAGATTCATTGGCGGCCGTATGTATTACTTTACTTTGAACAACTATTCAAGTAGATACTACAAAAATCATCCACACTAAATTTGGTCACTATTGAACAGTTGATATTCAAAATTATTCTAAGTTCTAGACTCCAATTTCTTAGACTTACCAAAGCTTACATTCCAATACTTTAAGTAAATTAGTGTTTACGGACGCCTATGAATGTAGACGTGAAACATAACTTCGGATATTTTGGGTCTAGATATTATTAATACACAAATTTGGTCGAAATACTTAGAATTTTGTGAGTAGATACTCAAGTGAACCCTATACATGCATTTTTGAGATCTTTAGAGTATTTAGTTCACTTAAGATTGATCAATTCGACACAGAATGTACATTCTACACAGAGTAAAGGGAATGAGAGCACTAAGTGTAGTTTAAGGTGTTTTGTGCTCTATTGTCTTTAATTTGCTTATAGTATATGTTTGTTTGGTTGAAAGACCTCTTTTATATGTAGTTACATATCTTACAATATTTATCTAGTCTGATAAGTATTCCTCTTTGGGTTTGCTTCTGCTATAATGTCTGA
The DNA here is from genome assembly GCA_037447655.1 of Zygnema cylindricum. Classification (NCBI taxonomy): domain Eukaryota; kingdom Viridiplantae; phylum Streptophyta; class Zygnematophyceae; order Zygnematales; family Zygnemataceae; genus Zygnema; species Zygnema cylindricum. The sequence goes on along the minus strand of JBBHKE010000237.1, from coordinate 124,197 downwards.
TAATGGCTCAATTCCTGCTGCAAGTGCTCTAATTAGCCCTAGTACTCCACGTGCACCTCCAGGGACGAATATCCCTGCTGGTGCAAGTGTGACTCTTAGTGGAAGTGGATCACAGCCAATTCTATATGCCCATGACCTTCAACAAGTTATGGGCCCACCGCCCAAATTGCATATCTTTGAAGGATGTGACTACCTGTACTAAGAGATATGTTGAGCTCCTATTTTAAAGAGAGGGACATTTTATCCATTGTGGATGGGACTACTGATGAGATTGCACCGGATGGGAGAAAAAAGAATCTCCACTGCCTCAACGTCTTGAAGAAGTCTATGAGAAAGGAGTTAGTAATGTCCTACCTTAATATGAAAAAGCTTCTCAATTGTGGTTTAGTGTACATGCTATGTATGTTCAGCTAGGTGTCAATGTTCAGACTAATATAGTAAAAAAGATCTTTAGATTCAGATATTTTGGAGGTAGTATGTCAGATCATTGCCATGCACGGTTGTTCATTCATAGTACAAGTGCAGGTGGGGACTTTTCACCACCTCATGCGGCCAAAATCTAGATGTAAGTCACTTTAAGTTTTTGGAAGTAAGATATTATTGCTAGATAATGATCCACATGAATGGAAAATAGAGCCAAAAGGCATTCCAAGGATATTTCTAGGGTATGATGATCATGCGAATGGTTATAAAGTATATAACATTAAGAGAAATAGATTTTTCTGGTAGCTATAAACATCAAAGTGAAGGATGAGGGAAAAGGAGTAAATGTATTTAGGTAGCTTACAGATAAAAAAAAAGATCGAAGTGTTGATTATATCTTTTTAGAGGAAAATCCTATGTTTTAAAAAAAAAATATAGAAAATGCATCTACATCAACTCAAAGTGACTTGCAATCATCTTCTCTTCCAAAAACAAAAAATGTTATGCCTGAATGAGTAGCAGATTCTCCTTTTCCTCAAGCCAAAACTAAATCACAAGAAGAATCACATGTATCGAAGAGGGGGACCAAACAATCTATACTAGTGAGAGAATCTCCAGGTGGAGTTAGGCGAAGTGCGCGACTCATGATAGAAAATGCAACCTTTGCTCACTCAACACACACAGAAGAGCCTCTAACGTTGACGGAAGCTTTTTTCCAGTAATGAAAGGGAACACTGGGTGGAAGCACTCAATGAAGAAATGAAGTCCATTATGGAGGTCCAATCATAGGATCTGGTGGAACTTCCTCTGAGAGAAATGCTATTGGGAGTAAATGGGTGTTTAAATAAAAATTGAACCTTGATAATACTATAGATAGGAAAAAGAATTGTTTGGTTTCTAAGGGATTTAATGAAAAAGAGGGGATAGATTATGCAGAAACATTTTCACCTGTTGTAGGGTTTCCATCTATTTGCTTTTTGCTTACATTAGCTGTCATAGAGAATTTTGACATCCACCAAATGGATGTCAAAACTGCTTTTTTGTATGATGATTTAGATGAGGTTATTTATATAAAGCAGTCAGATGGTTATGTGAAAGGAAGAAAATAAAATCTTGTGTGCAGGCTTTTAAAATCTTTGTATGGCTTAAAGTAGGCCCCGCGTTAGTGGAACAGAACGTTAAATGAGTTAATGGCAGGGTCAAGATTTACTAGAATTAGCTCTAATTATTCATTATATAAAATGTGTGGTGATAATCTTCATAAGGTGATATTCATTGCTGTGTATGTTGATGATCTGCTCCTAATCAATAGGAACAAATAAGGAATTACTGCTGTAAAATTGGCTCTTAGTTCACAATTCGAAATGGAAGTTTTGGGTGAGGCAAAATATGTCTTTGGAATACAAGTTGAAATAGATAGAGAAAATAAAATAATAAGGCTAACTCACAATGAAGCAAAAAAATTGGCTTGGCTGATGCCAAAGGTTGTGGAAATTTTATGGAGTATAAGCAGAACTTGAAGGAATGAAGCATGAGTTTGGACTCATAAAAGATGAGGAACTCAATGTAGAAGAGCAAAATTTATGTCCCACATACCTTACACACAAGTAGTAGGAAGTCTGATTTACTTCATGATTTGCACTAGGCTCGATATAGCTGCAGCTATTGGTGTATTGAGCAGAAGTCTACAAAATCCACGAAAAAGAAACTTGGCCGAAACAAAAAAAGTCTTAAGATATCTTGTAGGGACCAAAAATCTTTGGCTTACTTTAGGAGGGGAGAAGGTTAGCATTAACACTTGGAGTGATGCTAGCTATGGTGATGTGCCTAGTTGGAAGTCGACAACTGGGTATGTCATTCAGATTGGAAGTGAAACTTGTAGTTGGAGTAGTAAATTTCAAAAAGTCACAACTCAATCTACGATGGTTCTAAATACATGGCTGCAAGCGCAGCCTTAAAAATGTTGCTTTGGATTAAGGCATTTCTTCAAGAATTGGGTTTTACACAACACGGGTCACAAATAATATGGTGCGACAATCAGGCAGCCATTTTAGTGGCTACAAATCCAAGTCACCATTTTAAGAGTAAGCATATGGACATTCAGCTACCTTTGGTACGAGAGATAGTTTTTGCAAGAGTTGTCAAACTTTGCTATTTGCCTGATGAGAAATTGGTTGCGGACATGTTGACAAAAGCCCTTCCAGCTGCTAAGTTGGAGTACTACAGATAAGCATGTAGCTTAAGTGAGTTGGTGTTTTAAAGCTTAAAAAGTAGAAAAGTAAGCTTTAGTAAGTCTTAGAAATTAGAGACTTGGACTTAGAATATTTTTAGACCACCAACTATTCAATATTAGGTATATTTAGTGTGGATTTTTTAGTATATATTGGAATAATTATCTTTGAGTAAATTAGTGTTTACGGCCGCCTATGAATGTTGACATGAAACACATCTCTCGGATATTTTGGAATTAGATATTGTTAGTAGACAATTCTTGTCCAAGTACTTGGAATTTTAAAAGTAGATATGCACGTGAACCCTGTACATACGTTTTACATGTTTTTGAGATCTTTACAGTATTTAGTTCACTTAAGATTGAACAATTCGACACAGAATGTACATTCTACATATTTTTAAGGAAATGAGAGCACTAAGTGTAATTTAAGGTGTTTTGTGCTCTATTGTCTTTGATTTGCTTGTAGTATATGTTTGTCTGGTTGAAAGACCTTTTTCATTTGTAATTACATATCTAACAGTATTGATCTAGTCTGATAGGTATTCCTCTTTGGGTTTGCTTCTGCTAAGATGTCTGATAATGGCTCAACTCTTGCTGCAAGTGCTCCTATTAGCCCTAGTGCTCCACCTGCACCTCCATGGACAAATATCCGGTGCAAGTGTGACTTCTTCTAGAAGTGGATCACAACCAAGACTATATGCCCAAGACTTTTTACACGAACAATAAATGTTGTTTGTTTCAAATATCTTTTTTAGCAGAAACTTAAATTTGTGTTACAAACATGGTTTACGGTTGTTTTTAACAATTTTTAAGAGCGTTAACATTGTTAAGTTTTTGATAAAACTTTTGTTGTTAGCACAAACACAAACTTGTGTTATCAACATGGTTCGGAGTTTATTTCACCTTTTTTTTTGACCGCGAACAATAAACGTTGTTTGTTACAAATATCTTTGTTAGCGCAAACTCAAATTTGTGTTAGAAACATGGTTTATGGTTTTTTAGAAATATTTTGTGAGTGTTAACAATATAAAGAGTTTGTTTACACTATTGTTGTTAGCGCAAACACAAACTTGTGTTATAAACATGGTTCGGAATTTATTTTAGCTCTTTTGTGACCACGAATAATAAACGTTGTTTGTTTTAAATATCTTTGTTAGCGCAAACTCAAATTTGTGTTAGAAACTTGGTATAGGGTTTTTTTTAACCATTTTTGTGAGTGTTAATAATAGAAAGTGTTTGTTACCACTATTTTTGTTAGCGCAAACACAAACTTGCGTTATAAACATGGTTTGGAGTTTATTTATCCTCTTTTAGTGACCGTGAACAATAAACTTTGTTTGTTACAAATATCTTTGTTAGCTCAAATTGAAATTTTTGTTGCAAACATGGTTTATTGTTTTTTATAAATATTTTGTGAGCGTTAACAATATAAAGTGATTGTTCCCACTATTGTTGTTACCGCAAACACAAACTTGTGTTATTTCCTCTTTTGTGACAGTGAAAAATAAACGTTGTTTGCTATAAATATCTTTGTTAGCACAAAATCAAATTTATGTTAGAAACATGGTTTAGGGTATTTTTTTACCAATTTTGTGAATGTTAAGAATAGAAAGTATTTGTTACCACTTTGATGTTAGCGCAAACACAAACTTGTGTTATAAACATGCTTCGGAGTTTGTTTTACCTCTTTTTGTGGCGGCGAACAATAAACGTTGTTTGTTACAAACATCTTTGTTAGCGCAAACTCAAATATGTGTTAAAACATGGTTTAGGGATTTTTTTAACTATTTTTTTGAGCGTTAATAGTATAAAGTGTTTGTTACCACTATTGTTGTTAGCGCAAACACAAACTTGTGTTATAAACACGGTTCGGAGATTATTTTACCTCTTTTTGTGACAGCAAACAAAAAGTTGTTTGTTACAAATTTATTTGTTCGCTCAAACTCAAATTTGTGTTGGAAACTTAGCTTAGGGTTTTTTTGAACTAAATTTGTGAGCATTAACAATATAAAGAGTTTGTTATCACTATTGTTGTTAGTGTAATCACAAACTTGTGTTATAAACATGATTCGCAATATATTTTACCTCATTTTGTGACCGCGACAAATAAACGTTGTTTGTTACAAATATCTTCGTAAGTGCAAACTCAAATTTGTGTTAGAAACATGGTTTAGGAATTTTTTTAACTATTTTTGTGAGCTTTATTAATATAAATTGTTTGTTACCACTATTGTTGTTAGCGCAAACACAAACTTGTGTTATAAACATGGTTCAGATTATATTTTACCTTTTTTTGGGACCGCTAACAATAAACATTGTTTGTTACAAATATCTTTGTTAGCGCAAACTCAAATTTGTGTTGGAAACTTTGTTTAGTGTTTTTTTTGAACTAATTTTGTGAGCGTAACAATATAAAGAGTTTGTTTACACTATTGTTGTTAGCGAAAACACAAACTTGTGTTATAAACATGGTTCGGAGTTTACTTTACCTCTTTTATGACCACGAATAATAAACGTGGTTTGTTATAAATATCTTTGTTAGCGCAAACTCAAATTTGTGTTAGAAACTTGGTTTAGGGATTTTTTTAACTATTTTTTTGAGAGTTAATAGTATAAATTGTTTGTTACCACTATTGTTGTTAGCGCAAACACAAACTTGTGTTATAAACATTGTTCGGAGATTATTTTACCTCTTTTTGTGACAGCAAACAAAAAGTTGTTTGTTACAAATATATTTTTTCGCTCAAACTCAAATTTGTGTTGGAAACTTAGCTTACGGTTTTTTTAAACTAAATATGTGAGCGCTAACAATATAAAGAGTTTGTTACCACTATTGTTGTTAGCGTAATCACAAACTTGTGTTATAAACATGGTTCGCAATATATTTTACCTCATTTTGTGACCGCAACAAATAAACGTTGTTTGTTACAAATATCTTCGTAAGCGCAAACTCAAATTTGTGTTAGAAACATGGTTTAGGAATTGTTTTAACTATTTTTGTGAGCGTTATTGATATAAAGAGTTTTTTACCACTATTATTGTTAGCGCAAACACAAACTTGTGTTATAAACATGGTTCGAAGTTTTTTTTACCTCTTTTTGTGACCACGAAAAATAAACGTTATTTGTTACAAATATCTTTGTCAGCGCGAACTTAAATTCGTGCTGGAAACTTGGTTTACAATTTTTTTGAACTATTTTTGTGAGCGTTAACAATACAAAGAGTTTGTTACCACTATTGTTGTTAACACAAACAAAAGCTTTTAGGGAAAAGAGGTAATTAATAGTTCACTTCTGTATTTTAGTTAGAATGTAAAGAGAGAGAAAGAGAGAACCAAAGGCAAGCCATGGCTGCCGCATCATTTAAAAGGAGGCAGAATGAAATATAAGGTATTTATTATTTGTAGCAAAATACTGTCTCTAGCCATATTCGAACCGGGGTCTATGGACTACTAGTTTGACCTAAGCTTCATCAATTAAGGCACTAGCGAAACGATATACATACTACATTTCACGCATATTCATGTATTTATTCAACGGACTAATTTACCGCAGACTAACGAAAACACGCGTTAATCAATTCATGCATGGAAGCAAATCGAAGCCGCATGAATACAAATGATCGGACGGCCAGAATTGCAGCCGCCACTCGCAATGAACTTTCGGCGGCCATTGGGGATAGCGTCAGGCAACGCCACGTGGCACCATACTATTCGATACCGGAGAAGATGGGAGGAGGAACCATGGCTCCCGTTTAAACAGGCCTCACTTTCAAAGCTATGTCGTACAATGGCCGTACAATAAGTACATCGCCTAGTGTATGTAGAAATTAATGGTACATTTTTTAGTATTTTCTAGGTCTAAATAGAAATATAGAAAGAAGCCGAGGTAGTCTACCTCTAACTTCTCTCTCAAACTCTCAAACTTGTCGCAGTCACTGAGAAATTGGAGAGGGAGCTAGAGTCATGGCTACCTAGGCTATCCAGAGGTTTACGGGAAATTTATATTAGTTAGGGTTTATTCATTTAAAATGAATATGCCGGTGACAGGAATTGATCCTTGTACCGATCGGCCGTTAGACAGGAAGTAGACGGTAGCCTTAGCCATTAACTCTAGGACTAACATTACGTAGTATATAGTTTGATAATTATTTAAACATGTAAACGTAGGAATAATCATTTAACTGTAATTGTTTACAGGATACATAGATCCGATAATGTGTATGTATGGAATATGGTACAGGCAAGAAATCAATACCGCGCATTTATTTTTTAAGTGAAACGAATACCGCGCATCTATGACGGCTACGATTAAATTCGAATCTAATCGGACGGCCGGCATTAGCGCCGAGATCGCGAAAGAAGATTTTGGCGGTTTTTGGCCATCGCCACATCGGATGACGCGTGGCGAAATTACATTGTATCGTGGAATATCCGGAGATTATGGCACCGTATTCGGATATGATATGTGTCGACATTTAGTCTATGTCGTACAATGTCCGTACATAAAGTACACCAGCAGCTGTACATTTGCGTACGGAACTGTATTTTGATTGGTTCCGTACATCAGTAGATAGAGTCTGTGAGAGAGATAGGACTTAGAAAAATTAGGAGATAAGACCCTCTCTCCCAGAGAGCTTCTATACAAAAGGTAAACTTTGACCCTCCATAACTTACTGCTCAGGGGAGCAAATTCAGAGATTCTATTTGCCATCGACTCAAGAGAGTCTTGTCTTCACAGGGGTGCAGGTGGTCAGAGTTTTTGTCTGCCAAGGTGGCAGTTATTTTTGCTGAAACACAAAGGGGTCAGGATTATCCTAGAGGCTTTTTTGAAGCTGTCCACTCTGAGGACTTATGGAGCTCTCAGAGTTTCAAGTTATTAGCCCACCCTCTAGGGTACCAATCTTTAATGGAAGTGGCTTCATATACTGGGAAAGTATGATGATAGGAGCTCTATGCGAAAAAAGGTTTGGGGGGATAGTGAGTGGATGGTTGGGGCATCCATCAAGTCTTGGAATTCCTCCACGGTTCGGAGGAACCAGATTCACCAAGAAAGAGGATCCACCTTCAATGGAGGAAACAAAAGAAGGAGAGGTGGCAGACAAAGGAAAGGAGAAGGAGACAACCACACCAATAGCAACTGGTTCGGTATTCATGTCACCTATTCCAAGGAACAGGGAGAATGATACTAAAACCTGGGACTTCAACAATATGGCGGCAAAGCACTTCATCCTACGCCATCTCACGCAAGGACTTGCATGTCCTCATTTGCAGGTAGAAAGGGCATCCGATCTTTGGATGGCTCTCATAGAGATGTACCGAAGTGGTACAATTCAGCAACAACAGTTAGCTGATCAGAAAGTTAAGGAGTATGTATACAAATGTGTTGAAAAATGGTATTTTATATTTTATCTTTTTGGGTCCTGCATTTCTCATACTTGTCGTAGTCACTGAGAACTGACTGGCAGCCATGTCTGCCTTAGACAGATGAGAAGACAGACATGAGATATGGCTCCTGCAAAAGTAACAATGTCTCAGACAGGATTTGATCCTGTCTCCTCCGGTGAAGAACCGTACGGCCTAGGCATCTGCCTTATCCGTTAGGTCTTGATGAAACGTAACATACTTTGTATTTGATATTGATTTAAAGTTATATCTATCGCATATTCCATTTAACATCCTAGGAAACAAAACGCTACATGGAACGTGTGGTACCGCACGAAATGCAGTAGCGCACGAAATTAATGAAACAAACATTTATTTTTCAACGGACGAAATTAAATGTTACGATCGACGGTTCACAAAGCGAGAACGAATTTCACGCGGTCAACACGGAATGTTGACCGTCGAAATTCAACGGTAAACACGGAACATTGACCGGTGAAATTCAACGGTCAACATTTATTTGGCGCGCCGTCAGATCCAACGGCTGAAATCAGTCGCCGTAAAAGAACGGACGGCACGCATGAGTGCCGAGATGCCGGAAAACCTATCTGGGAGAAGTTCGGCGAGATGGGAGGAAACGACACGTGGCATCATCGTATTGGATGCCGGAAGAGGAAAAAGGACAGAATGACGTTGACCTATAAGCCACGTGGCAGACAGGGAGTGGTGCCGAATATTTCCGTACATAAAGTACGACGGCTTCTGTACTTTGTATGTACGATAATTAGGGTACTCGTTTTTGATTGGTTTAGAATTGCTATTAGGAGTTTTTCAGGACTTAGAAAAATATTGAAAAAAGTCCTCTCTCCCAGAGGCCATCTGTACAAATATGCTGTCTTTGAACAACCATAACTTAATGCTCGGGTGAGCAAATTCAGTGATTCTTTTTGCTACGGACTCAAGGGAGTCCAGGCTACACAGGGGTGTAGTCGGTCAGAGTTTTTGCGTGCCAGGGTGGCACTTATTCATTGCCAAAGTCAAAACTGCAAATATTATCCTAGAGGCTTCATATAAGCTGGACGTTTTGTGTACCAATGGAGGTCACAGAATTTCAGGTTATGGGCCCACCCTTTAGGGGGCCCATTTTTAATGGAACAGGGTTCATTTATTGGGAAACCATGATAAGGGGTGCAGTGGTTGAAAAACGACTATGGGGTATTGTGAGTGGTCGTGTGCATCGGCCATCGGCAAAATTGGGAGTTCCACCAGTATTTGAAGGATCTCGGTTCACAGGAGGATCTGCGGGGGCAGAGGTGGAAGAGGATGTTGGAGAAAGCATCGTGTCGGACATAGGGAAGGAGAAGGGGAAGGAGAAACTCACACCGATGCCTACTGGATCGGTTTTGGCAGCAGATGTTCAGAAAACCGAGGAAAATGATAGTGTAATCTGGGATTTCAACAATACCGTGGCGACTCATTTTATTCTCGGGCGTCTCACCCAAGCAGTGGCTACACCTCATCTTCATGTGGAGAGGGCGAACGAGTTGTGGGAGGTCGTTGTCAGCATTTACAAGAGTGGTATGATTCAACAGCAGAAGTTGGCAGGTCAAAAGGTACAAGCATATGTGTACAAAGGGGGAAAGATGTTAGATTTTTGTAATGACTTGGCCGGGTTATTTATGGAGTTGGAGAGTCAGGGAAAAGGGAGACCGAGAAAGAGAAGGTGAATACTTTGTTGATGAAACTCCCAGATGATTATGAAAACATTGTTAATAGGGTTCAGGACTTGCCAGATCATCGATGGATCTGGAACTCCGTTGTGGGAATGATTTTGGTTCGAGAAAACACAATTGAGATTCGAAGAGGAGGAAAGAGTGTTCAGGCGTTGGCTGTAGGACTAATTGGGGAGATAGACCTAGAAAATACATAAATTTCAACAATATTAATATATACGTTGGCAAGAAGTCACATAACTTGCCACATATGCAAATACAACCTCGGCACTTTGATATAATCCACCCAATTATGACATTGGCATCAACATTGTGAATGCTGACATCAACATGGACAGAGATTTTCTACCTACAATATATGTTTATGTAAATGGCTTTATGATTTCCGCTATGCTTACTTTTGAATTGAAATTGGCATTGACATCAACACTTAAATTGACATTGACATTGGAATTAATATTGTTGTTAACGTTGACATTAACATTGACATTGATGTTAACATTGAAACTGAAATTGACATTGAAATTGACATTGGCATTAACGTTGACATTAATATTGTACTGGCAGTAACATTGACATTGAAATTGATATTTACGTAAAAATTGACATTAACATTTAGAAGTGACATTGATATTAACATTGAAAAACGTCACAGCATTGTCTTTTGTCATGTAACATTGACATTGAAAATACTATTGCAATTTAGTTCGATATTGACGATGGCATTACATGAACTACATGAAGATGTTAAAACTCACATCAAGAGGCGTTTAAACCGTAAAAAACCCAAAAACAATGTCCAAACTCAACTTTGTTCCCCACTCAATTACTATATGATATCAAACCAGTGAATAAAATGACATTCCACGTCTAAAAACATGCATAAACTCAGATACATAAACATTAGAATCTCGAACACCCAATACCAGAAATCTAAAAAAGACAAAAAACATCCTAACCTTAAAATAACCCAAAATCCCACCTTTTTTCGTAAGAATTGAACATGTCGTTGAAATCCATCTCGAGCAACAAGAAGAATCAAAATCTTTGAGCACCTCTTTTGCTATTTCTGGACTGGAAATGATAACCGCAGGCAAAGAGCCGAAATAGAGTGTCATGATTGGTCCGTACACATACGACAATTTGGATAATCCGCGAAATACCAGAATATCCGCCGCGATTTGCGGAAAGTTTCTGATGATTGGCCAGGGTAAGGGCCCGGGCGGCATGCGAGGAGAAGAACGGAGAAATAGGAAATGCAGAGGGAGGAGGAGGATGAAGGGTAAGAGGAGGAGCCATGGCCACAAGGGAATAGTAGCCATGGCCGTTAGCTTAAAGAGGAAAAAATTGAAAGAGGGAGAAGGCAAGGGAAAGGGGGAAAGGGAAGGTGAGAGAGAGAAGGCGTGAAGTTTACAAAAAGGCTTCGTGCTCTAATTTTGTTGAATCTATCATGGGGCGGCAAAATTTGATCGTCGCTTTCTATACTTTTGTCTTTTGTAACCATCAGACGAATCTACCAATCAAAATTAACGTCCGGGGTTGATTTGACGCGATCCTTTTGTTTCGGAGAAATTTCCATCGGAACATATTTTAGTGTGCTACTTTGTCGGGACCCCAAAAGTTAATCATCTGGCCGAAAAAGTTTTACGCTAAAAATAAACTCATACGACAGCTAACAACATTGAAAATAGTCAATTGGAATGGGGAATTGATCATCGCAGTGACTATGTTGGTTGAACTCCATCACTTGCGTCACCTTGCCAAAGATTGTACGTGTTAAGTACACATTGGTACAAGTTAAGTACCGTTCGAGTTAAAATTTGACGGTCAATCAGTTGAACAGCTTTGACTTTCAAAACATTGTAACAACCGGTTAAAATTTGCCGCGCTTCCGAATGTCGACGATATCAATGATGGCGTGGACAACATTAACGTGAACTACATGAATATGTCAAAACTCACATCAAGAGGCGTTTTAACATCTATTCCCCTAGCCAATTTCTAAATGATATCATACCAAAAAATAAAATGACATACCACATCCAAAAATATGCATAAACTCAGATACATAAGCATTAGAATCTCGAACACCCAATACCGAAATCTAAAAAAGACAAAAAACATCCTAACCTTCAAATAACCCAGAACCCCACCTTTATTCATGAGTATTGAAGCTGGCGTTGAGAGCCATCGCGAGCAACAAGAAGAATCAAAATCTTTGAGCACCTCCTTCTCATAACCACACGCAAAGAGCCAAAATACAGTGTCATGATTGGTCCGTACAAATTTAAAAATTTGGATAATCCTAGAAATACCAGAATATTTGCCGCGATTTGCGGAAAGTTTCCAATGATTGGCCAGGTCGAGGCCCGGGCGGCATGTGAGGAGAAGAGCGGCGAAATAGGAAATGCAGAGGGAGGAGGAGAAGTGAGAGCGGTAAGAGGAGCCATGACCATTAGTTTAAAGAGGAGAAAATTGAAAGAGGGAGAAGGTAAGGGAAAGAGGGAAAGGGAAGGCGAGAGAGAGAAGGCGTGAAGTTTACAAAAAGGTTTCGTGTGCTATTTGACTATTTTTGTCGAATCTATCCTGGCGCAAAATTTGATCGGTTTTTCTTTTTTTTTTTTTTTTTAACCATTAGGAAAATATACCAATAAAAAAACACCCGGATTGATTTTGCAACTTTATTCGAAACTTCCATCTAACATATTTTTAGTTTACGCTTGTCCTGACTTTGCTAAGCCCCACCAAAAGGTTTATAAAATAAACCAACGCAGCCTAACAACATTGGAAGTATTCAATTGGAATTGGGAATTTATCATCCCAGTGAGTATTTTTGTTGCGCGCAGTCATTGACGTCACATTGTCAAAGATTGTATGCATTTAAAGACACATTGGTTTAACACTTACATCACATTGTCAAAGATTGTACGCATTTAAAGACACATTGGTTTAACACTTACATCACATTGTCAAAGACTGTACGCATTTAAAGACACATTGGGTTAACACTTACGTCACATTGTCAAAGATTGTACGCATTTAAAGACACATTGGTTTAACACTTACGTCACATTGTCAAAGATTGTAAACATTTAGAGACACATTTGGTATATGTTGAGTACCGTCGAGTTTAATTTTGACGGTCAATCAGTTAACAGGTTGGACTTTCAAAATATTGTGGACAACCGGTTAAATTTTGCCGCTTTTGTGAACGTCGACCGTCATAATAAAATCAACAATTCACACGGTTGACGAAGGTTTCCGGTAACAAAATTGCGGCAACCACATGTAAATAAATGTGTTGCGCACAATCACTTTTTGACTTTGAGCTCCACCATGAGAGCACAGGTAGGCTTTTAAATTAGCCTCAAAATTGAAATTTAATCGCGAATAGTAAAAAGTGTAGCTTGATTTGGTCCCGCGTGACGCTTTGCATTTTTTTCATTTAGTTTCATTGATATTTTTACGCGGGTCCGTGACACGCAAATTGAAGAACAACGCGAAATGAAGCCTCTCAAAACTAAAGTATTAGAAGTCTTGTAGGGATAAACTAAACCGCACAAAATGAAATAAACAAACTTTGTACGTAAAAAAACAGACCCGATTAAAAATAGCAAACATGTGCTCTCACGGATAAGTTAAATCGCACGAAACAAAATAAGCTTTGTACACTATAATAAAACAGCCCCGCGTAAAAAATGTTAAATGTCCTAAAACTCCAGGATTCGACATGTTCCACACTAGGGAAAATTGAGCCGGCAAGGGCTCGCATCTGGGACCTTTCACTTCTGTTGCGAACGCACTATTACTGTGCCACCGGCTCGATGTAGAACCTGGCGGGTTGGTACACATTTATCACGGGCAGCTTCAAGTATGGATATTCAACACTTTTATTTATATGTGGGGGGGGGGTTGCCCCGGTTTTGTGAGTGTAAACCTTGGCCAACTGTGTGAATTGCTGATTTTATTAGGATAGTCAACCTTCAAAATTGACCGTTAAATTTAAACTCAACGTTACTGTAATTATTCAATCTCGGATATAGACTATCTTATTTAACACTTCAAACTCGAGGTGGATAGGAGACGATACCCGTCCGGGTTTTGTCACGCTCCAAAATTGTTAACCATTACGACGTTATCCGATACGCGTTTACGAAAAAAAAAGTTAACTGAAACTCGATTTCTAGCTATTACCCGTACCCACCCGTACCCGAATATGTACAAATTAATGGTACATCTCCCTCATACCTTCCACGGATACCAAGAGTAGAAAGTACAATAATGTTTGATAGTATGGACAGTACAAAACATTCAATTTTTTTCGTTTTATGCTTACCCGACCGTACCCGTTTTTTTTGTTTTTGTGAATCACCCGCCCGATTTAGACCGGCCCCCAAATTTGGCACCCAAATCCGTTATGGATCCGACACGGGCTGTCGGGTGACGGTCGGGTACGGATTCGGGTACACGATTGCGACCTATGGTGTAGACTAATAGTTTGTGATCCACTCCCTTGCAAAATAGATTGCTCAGTGGTTCTACTTTCATTAACCAATCATACCACTTTACAATTTTAGTCGATGACGTTAGTATACCAACGGTTGTTTTCTCCTTGCCTTTCCCCTTAGACTTTAAATTGTTTGCTCTTTATTATAGCTGGATTGCAATGAAGTGCCCCCTTTTATTGCAACAAAAACATTTTTTCTCCTTTTTGCTGATGTTTGATTCGCTAGTATCTTTCTACCTAGTGCTATTGCTGAACTTTGAGAGTATACGCTGAATACATTTCTTGTTGACAACACATTGGTGTTAAATTAGTCCTTTTGAAGTTGGCTCACTACACCGTCCATCGTTGTTAGTGTTAATAACAGTAATTCAGTCGCGACTTTAGAGTTAACAACATTATTTAAGGAAGTGGACCAAAATGTGCCACGTCACCTTGCACTAAATTAGTATTATTAATTCTAATTTTGCATTTACACTAATTTTCTTTAACACTAATAACGATGGGCGATGCACTTCCTCCCACTTGCGTGTTAAAGGTTCACAATGTCCGACCTATTGAAGGTATGCTTGTGGCATGGATAGCAAGTGCCTAATCACCTTAGAGTTTTTGTTGTATGCAATGTTCTCCTATCGCAAAATTTAGACCATGGAAACACCCCCATGATTACCGCATCTCTGGCGATGATCATGGCAAGTTGCCCCTAATCATAGTAAAAAAAAATTTATAGACCTACTGTTCTATCTATTCCTTCTCCCATCTCCCGTCTACTTCTGTGATTTACTACATAGGACACCTTTGCAGTGTACGGTTGTGTCATCGCTACACCCAACTGCGGCCACAGGCCAGTGTGCTGGACCCAAGCTAATAAGCCTCACGTCTCAGGCTCATACATTCATCTTGATTTCCTTACACATATTATCTTCGTTATCTGTTTTAGAGTACTTATATTTATATAAGAACTTGATATACATCTCAAACCCCAACTCAGATTAGAAGCCCAGAGATGTGCCTTAAACCCTCACAAGAAAGGGACTTTTAGTTCTTGGACCACTCAGTGCCTCCTACGCCACACAAATACTATCTCCTAGAAGCTTCACACAAAAGAAGATCTAACATTTTCTGACACGAAATAAGTATCGAAAAAAAAAATACACAAAAAAGTATACAGCTGTCAGAGATATAACAAGTATCGACCTGCCAAAAATACTTCTGTGAGGACTTTGGCCTCTATAACCGAATGAACTGGATGTGAACTGAAACAATGTCCAGGTGCATGGAACTTCTAGGCGTCAGAAAACTAAACTGAAAAACAGAACTGAAGCAACATAAAACCCGTTCTAATTGAGACTTGTGAAGTCTTACCTGAAACTAACATAAAACTCCGTACTAAATAAGACTTCTGAGCAAGAAAAACCTGAAATTTCATTATATTTATGTCCATTATGTGGGAAAATTTTATTAAGATTTTTATTAGGAATAGTTAATTTATATCGTCTTTATGGCTTCCCAATTACCAAAAAGTTTCTGACGACTCCCGCCTTCGAACATAGGCCCGTGTCACATCCCAAACTCTTTTTGTAATCTTTGAAAATAGGTTTGGCATCCGCTTGTACGGTTCCCACGTGTTAACAAGCAGTCAGTAAAAAGACAGCGAAAGCAGCCAAAGAATAAACCTTAGAGGACTCCATGGCTTTGGTCTTGAATGGGAGAGAAGAAGGAAGAAACTTGAATTGCGAAGAAATCTTGTGAGCGATGAATAAAATAAAGTTCGGGTGACTTCAAATAGGCTATTTTCAATAATTCGTCATCCACAGTCTTTTTGTCGTTTTGCGGCCAGAGAGCGCGCCAGAAGTTTTGCGCAAAGATTTTGTATGTTAGGATTTGGTATTGAGAACTTTGTTAGCGACGAGTCATTCTCGTAGCTAAGGTAGTGACGACCAGCGACGAAGTAGTTTCGTTGCTGGATAGTTGAAGTACCAGCGACGAATAAGTTTCGTCGCTGGATATTTGAAGTGAAGTACCAGCGACGAAGAAGTTTCGTCGCTGGATATTTGAAGTGACGTGAAATGAAATGTTTGTTTCGTTTCACGTATGTTTGAATTGTACTATAGAAGTGACGTGGAAATTTCTTAGTAGTTTCGGTTCACGAAAGTTCAAGTCGTACCGCGTGATTCAAGTTGGCTCGCGGTTACGCGTACCGTGTTGTTCAAGTCGGTTCAAACTTGTCGGTCGTTCATTTCACCGCGTTGATTCTTACACGTATCTAGTCGTGTACCTATATATATTGGTTGTGACTTTTTGGTAGTATTATCTTTTGTAGGTGTAGCTTGTTAAGGAGGCGTAGAAAGATCAGAAGTAAAAAGAAAGAAGAAAAGAAGTTGTATTTGCATTGTGCTTAATACATTGAATGTTTTTTGGAGGAACACCATTGTCGTGTGTGTGTTTTATTTGGTTTATAATCTTTTAATCGGTATCGGAGCGGGTTACTGGGAACAATTGCCGGTATGGCGGAGAAAGGGAAATCCCCGGCAGAACCTAGTGGAGGAGCTAGTGGGGGAGTTAGTGGTGGAGGAGTTACAGGGACACAATATGATGAGAATGACGAATGGGGGGGAGAAAAATGTGAAGATGGATGAGGGAACGTTTGAACGCTTTCAAGAGTTTCTCAAAACACAAGAAGATGATGGAGATGGAGGAGTAAGTGGAGACTCACGCAACTCTAAGAAAATAAAGAAAAAGAAGGGGAAATCTAAACTTTATGAGGAAGAGGAGGAGAGCGAGGATGATGATTATAAAGTGTTTAATAAAACCATTGTCTTCACGGGTTCCAACTATGCAATTTGGAAGAGATACATTCGAGGAGCATTCACACCGAAAAAACTGTGGGACATCGTTATCGGGGAAGAAACACGACCGGATCCTTCCGTAGATCCAACCGGAGCACATAAGTGGGACAAGAAAGATATGGCGGCCTCCACCGCACTTATACAAAGTTGTGCTAGTTCTATGCATGAACACCTTCTAACTCATGATAGGGCTTTTGATTGTTGGACCGCTTTACAAAATGCGTTTGAAAAAGGATTTGAGGCAAATGAAAATTATCTCTTTGAGGAGTATATTGGGTTTAGAATGAAGGAGAATGAGTCCATTCATGATGGAGTCAAGGTTTAATGTCATCATAGAACAACTTACCTCACTCAATAACTTCCCTACAGGAAAAGAGAGGTTGTTTGTTTTCATGAGGAGTCTTCCAAGCAAGTTTGCGGTAGCAAAAGAGGTCATCAAGGGGCGAGAGAAACAAACAATGGCATACGCTATCAATCACTTGAAAAGTACGGAGAAGGAGAAAGCAACACCGAAAGAGGAAAACAAGGGATCATCCTACCAGAGTCATCAAGAGGAGGATGACGGAGGAGCTTACAACTTTAGGGGATCTAGAGGGAGAGGAGGTGGACATCGTGGACGAGGAGGCAAGTCACAGGGCCCAGGGAGAGGCTCATATCAACGTGATACCTCTCATATGACTTGTTACAATTGTAACGAGATTGGGCATGGCTCTTTTGAATGCCCAGACAAAAGTAAACAGTGTAACGTTTGTCATAAATGGGGACACACTGGTCGCGGTTGTTATCAAAACAAGGGAAACAATCGCGGAGGGGGACAATTTAGAGGCGGAGGAAGTGGAGGAAGTGGAAATAGCTCATCAGGTAGAGGGGATTTTGTTGGGGATGGGCCAATGGGACAGGATCAAGAATTTTTCGTTTCACTTATCGAGGAATCACAAGAAAAGGATGATATTCTATTTCACACACGAGGCAAGGAGAGTAAGGGAAAATTTAACAGTTGGATCATAGATTCAGGTGCCACACATCACATGTGTTCAGATCCAGGACTATTCACTGACATTAGAAAACTCACTATACCAAAATCCATCATAGTGGCTAATGGTTCAATGATGGTCATCGATACAGTGGGAACAGTATGGTTGGATCTACCAACACAAGATAGGGAAGGGAAAACTAGAGTCAATCGAGTACGCTTTAACAATGTGTTTTATAATCCAGGGGGGTGCATTAATCTCTTAAGTGTTCCATAGCTTCAAAAGAAAGGAGGAAGAGCCACATGCTTGGAAGGAGGTAGAATCATTTTGAGTAGTAAAACAGGGCCATTTGCAGAAGGCATTGTGACTGAAAATATGCAAAGTAGACTGATTTGGAGGAAACCAGAAAATAGGACGGCAGATGAAGAAGGTCATCTTCATTCGGCAGAAGTTAACAAGGAGGACCTCAGGTTGTGGCACCATCGTATGTGTCATACTTCAGAGAGTAACATTAAGGAGATGATTCGTCATGGGGTGGTTCGAGGGCTAGATGTGGTAACAGGAGAGAAGGTCATTGGATGTGTTGGATGCACAAAAGGGAAACATAAAAGGAAGCCTCATCCGGTGAAATATCTTCAATTCAAAGCGAATGCCCCTCTAGATCTAGTCCATGTAGATCTTTGTGGGGACACACATCTAGAAACCATTGGAAAAAATAAGTACATTATGGTGATAGTTGATGATTTCAGCAGAAAGACATGGGTATATCTTTTAAAAGCTAAGTCAGACGCTCTTGAAACATTTAAAGACTTTGTGGTCATGGCTGAGAGGGAAAGTGGGAGGCAAGTAAAGGCGGTACGCTCAGACCGAGGAGGTGAATTTCTTGCTTTCGCCGATTACTGTAAAGAGACGGGGATTAAGCAGCAGTTCACGGCTCCTTATTCCCCACAATCAAATGGAATTGCAGAGAGGAAGAATCGAACATTGCAAGAGATGGTACGCGCCATGCTCCATACGACGAAACTCACGCATCGTCTTTGGGGAGAAGCAATCAGGGCAGCTAACCATATTACCAACAGGAGAATAAACTCCGCTTTGGGCAACAAAACACCGGAGGAACTTTGGAGTGGACAAACACCTACGGTAAAACACTTAAGGATTTGGGGATGTAAGGCTATAGGATACATAGAGGAAAGAAATCGGGAGGAAAAGTTTGCTGCCCGGTCATGGGAAGGATATTTTGTGGGATATAGTGAGAACTCAATGCAGTATAGGATTTACAACCCAGTCACTAGAAGGGTTAAAGAGTCTAGAAATGTGGAGTTTAATGAGAACTTGGAATGGATGGTGAAGGGAGCTAATGAGTCCAAACGAGCTCAAGATTATGAGGAGGAAAGTCATTATGAGAAGTTCACTGGAGAGGAGGAGGAAGAGGACGAAGTTTTGTCAGAGGTGGGGACGAAGAAAAAGGTGCGATTTGTAGAGAAACCTTTAGAGAAAGTTTCGACACCTAAGCTTAGCGGCACCAAATCCCAAGGAGACAAGGTCACCAGAGAATCATCCACAGGCATTGACAACGTGACATCAGAAGAGACACCCTTAGAGAAGGAGGATGATGACAAGATTGAGCACAGTGATTCGGATAAAGAATTTGCAGATGACGTACGGAGAAGTAAAAGATCCACTAAAGGGAAGGCTCCAAAACGATTTTCACCTGAACAGTCATATAAAAAGCAAACCAGCTACCAGAGGGCAATTTCCGAAATTAGAGAAGGAAGGGCGGAATCCTTTCTCTTATGAAAGGCAATTACAGAAAATCGTCCGGCGGATCCTCAATCATACCAAGAGGCTCGAGACTCGGACGAATGGGAGGAGAAGTGGAAACCGGCGTTTATCAAAGAATTTAATTCTGTAAAATCGAATGGATGTTTTGAAGAGGTAGATTTACCAGTTGGTAAAAAGGCGATTGACTCAAAGTGGGTTTTTAAGACAAAGACGAGAGCTTCAGGAGAAATTCTTAAGTATAAGGCGCGGTTAGTATGTAAAGGCTTTCAGCAGAAGGAGGGTATTGATTATTCAGAGACTTTTGCTCCTGTGGTTAAGTTTGATTCTTTGCGAGCAATTATTGCAATGGCGGCGGCGGAAGGAATGCATATCCAACAGATGGATGTAGAGACAGCTTTCTTAAATGGAGATTTAGAAGAGGAGGTGTATATGAAAATCCCATAAGGAGTTCCTGGAAAGAATGGAAAAGTATGGAGGTTGTGGAAAGCTTTGTATGGTTTGAAGCAGGCACCAAAAACATGGAACCACAAGCTTCACAAGGTCTTACTAATTTTGGGATTTAGGAGGCTTACTGCAGATTGTGGAGTGTATATTTGGGGAGAAGGTAGGGACATGGTAATTTTTAGTGTTTACGTAGATGATTTCATTTCTATCTCTCACAACTTGGATTTACTTGGAGAATTAAAGATTGAATTTCGAAAGCACTTTAGAAATACAGATTTAGGGGATGCACAATACATTGTGGGAGTTCAGATTCAGAGAAGGAGGAACGGAGATATTAAGTTAAGCCAGAAACAATATGCAAAAGAGGTACTTGAAAGATTTGGGTTCTTAGATTGTAAACCACTTGGAACTCCCCTTGATCCTCGTGATAAGCTTTCTAATTTTGTTAAAAGTGCCGACGTTGATGCCGCGTATAGGGAGGCGGTCGGAAGCTTAATGTATTTGAGTGTCGGTACTAGGCCAGACATTAGTGCCGCAGTGAGCGTGGTTAGTCGATATTGTAGCAATCTGAAAAAAAAATACATTGGGAGGCAGTGAAGAGAATCTTTAGATATTTGGCTGGAACACTTAGTCTTGGAATTCTTTATAGGAAGGGTGAGGGCTTGAGTTGTTATGGATATTGTGATGCCGACTATGGAGGAGACCATGATACAGGAAGGTCTACGTTAGGATATGTGTTTTTACTTGCAGGAGGAGCGATCTCGCGGAATTCCCGTTTGCAGCCTACTGTGGCACTTTCATCAACGGAGGCGGAGTATATGGCTGCGTGTCATGCTGCGAAGAATGCTGTGTGGATTAAAGAATTTCTATCAGAGGTTGGAGTGGAAAAAGAATGCATGCAAATATTAAGTGATAATATGTCTTCCATTGCACTTAGTAAAAATCCTATTTTGCATAAGCGCACTAAACACATTAAAATTTAGTGGCATTTTGTTCGAGATTTGGTTGCGAAAAAAGAAGTTGAATTTCCGTTTGTTCCTACAGAAGAACAAGCTGTTGATATGTTAACCAAAGCAGCATTAAAGGAAGTCTATGAAATGGGAAAGAAATTAGTTGGCATGGAGTAAGAGGGGGCTTTGAGTATCTCAGTAAGAGGGGGAATGTTAGGATTTGGTACTGAGAACTCTGTTAGAGACGAGTCATTCTCGTAGCTAAGGTAGTGATGACCAGCGACGAAGTAGTTTCGTCGCTGGATAGTTGAAGTACCAGCGACGAAGAAATTTTGTCGCTGGATATTTGAAGTGACGTGAAATGAAAAGATTGTTTCGTTTCACGTATGTTTGAATTGTACTATAGAAGTGACGTGGATATTTCTTAGTAGTTTCGGTTCACGAAAGTTCAAGTCGTACCGCGTGATCAAGTTGGTTCGCGGTTACGCGTACCGTGTTGTTCAAGTCGGTTCAAACTTGTCGGTCGTTCATTTCACCGCGTTGATTCTTACACGTATCTAGTCGTGTACCTATATATATTGGTTGTGACTTTTGGGTAGTATTATCTTTTGTAGGTGTAGCATGTTAAGGAGGCGTAGAAAGATCAGAAGTAAAAAGAAAGAAGAAAAGTTGTATTTGCATTGTGCTTAATATATTGAATGTTTTTTGGATGAACACCATTGTCGTGTGTGTGTTTTATTTGGTTTATAATCTTTCATTGTACGGACTCTCTTTTTGTACGGCTAGTTTACTGTGAAGTTCTCAATCAAGTATTTCAACAAAAGGACAAAAGTCGTACTTTATTTTGCACCTATAAATGATGGAAGTGGGATACGTCCGCAGATTCTATAAGAGTATCTACAGGTAAAAGACAAAATATGTACCTTTTAGCCGTCGACTTTGATCTGAACGGTTTAAAAGTGCAGTACGGTAATTTTTGAACTTGGAAAGGGTCCCGATGGAGCCGAGCCGAGCCCTAACTCAAAAATGAGTAACTGACGTAAAAAAAAAAAAACAAAAAAAATTGTTCAGAAAGTAAAACGTACTATTTTTGAACTGATATTGTACCATAATGCTGACTTAATTTTCAGCCAATCATTGTTATTGACTTAGGGTGGACTTCCATTAGACGTTCCAGTAATTGTACGGAAAATTTTACTAAAGGGCGTGCCTTCCATTAGGTCGCGTCTGTAAACCTGCGTGGCTCATTCTGGTTGGTAACACGTAGTTTAATATGCGATGCTTAAAATCTGGAAAGAATCTTCGAATGCAATGTCAGAACGCAATATCTGTACGAGCGGAGGTAATATCTATACCAGCGGAGATTATATTTGTACCATCGGAGGTAATTAATGACTCGTACAGAGGGCATTTAATGTACTACCCAAAATTTCAAAACGCAACGACAAAAAAGCGGCGGCAAACTTTGATGGTTGGAGCGTGACGGAATAATTTCGGCGGATTCGGAGCCACCTTGGCGAAAGGCACATAGCCCTTGCGACGTGTACACACATACACGCGCGCTCATCGTGGATTCTTTTTACCTTTTCCACGCGGCCTATTTTTACACGTTCTGTATTGAAATTCTATAGGCTCCATTGCCCACAGAATTCGCAGATCCAAAAGAAGCTAATCTAGATAGTGCCGACTCCAAGTTGATATAAACCCAAATAAATGATCCCTTAACAATAATAACCCCAATATACTTTCACCCCTGTGAAGAGAAGACCTTCTGTGTGCTCAGTTCCACCACAAAATGCAAAGCTTCAATATGTGTTTTGGACAATATTCCCCACTTTGACTTTCCCACTGAATAAGTGCCACCCTGGCACGCAAAGACTCTGACCGACTACACACTTGTGTAGCTTGGACTCCCCTGAGTCCGTAGCAAAAAGAATCACTGAATTTGCTCACCCGAGCATTAAGTTATGGCTGGTCAAAGATGACCTTTATAGTTACAAGCTCTCTTAGAGAGAGGTACCGAAATATCACTAAGTCTTAGTCTGCCTACTCATGACTACCTACTACTAAACCCTAGTCCAATATGAACACTATATAGTACAAGAAGGTACAATAGGCGACGTACTTATTGTACGACCATTGTACGACAAGGTCTACAAGGTGACACCTGTCAAATCGGAAGCCATGGTTCCTCCTCCCATCTTCTCCGGTATCAAATAATGTGGCGCCACGTGGCACCCGCGTGACGCTATCTCCGTATGCCGCCAAAAGCTCACTTCGCGTGGCGGCTATAATGCCGGCCGTCCGATCAAAACATATTTTACACGGTTCAGATTCGCGTACATGCAGGATTTGGTCCTTTTGGTTAGTCTGCTGTTAATTAGCTGTTGCGTTAATGTTTATGTATTTATGAAACCCGTCACGTGTATCGTTTGGATAACGCCTTATTGGTTAAGGCTTACGTCTACAAATGTAGCCACGGACCATGGTTCAAATCTGGTTCAGAGCAATTTTTGGTTATTTGTTAATTTGTTAGAACTCTCTTCTTGTCCATGTATAAATACCTATTGTACCCTACATATGCCATCGTTTACTTTAAGCTATTGGCTAAAGCCAACGTCTGGAGTAGGATGTAGGTACCAGGATCAAATCCTGCAACCGTCTCAACCAATTTGGTACAAACTACGAATTAGTCTATCCTCTTTAGACAGCCATGGCTCTAGCTCTCTCTTTGGTCTTCAGTGACTGCAACAAGTATGGGGACCGGAGAGAGCTGAGCGAGAAGCAGGTTGCCTTTGCTGACTTACTCTATTTATTTTCCCAATACAGACCTAGAAAATACATAAATTTCAACATGTATTCGAGAATTGTCCTCACTGTGCACGGTCTTAGAAAACTGTAGGTTAGTGAAGTGGCGTCACGGATAAAAAGTGTAATTAAAATCCGACGATCCTACTTTACGCCTACAACCTTGGACAATTTTCTGAAATGTTGTTTTAGGGTAACCTTCCATCAGGCGAAAAGTGGG
The DNA here is from genome assembly GCA_037447655.1 of Zygnema cylindricum. Lineage (NCBI taxonomy): Eukaryota > Viridiplantae > Streptophyta > Zygnematophyceae > Zygnematales > Zygnemataceae > Zygnema > Zygnema cylindricum. Next base: position 99,891 of record JBBHKE010000237.1, on the reverse strand, counting down.
GTTGTTTATTGGAGAAAGTACCTTTCCCTACTAGGCCGTACTGTTTTTTTTTTTTTTTTTACAAAAGATGTTTACTAAAAATTCGTTGAGATTCTCCAGACTTCTTGGAGAAAAACACCACCGTCCGATTTTCAATTTTCGACGCAAACGCTTCTTGTTTCCAGTACATAGCTAGTCTCCTCCGATTGTCCTTGGGAGGAGAGTTCGTGATTACTGGACGCGTGTTTTGGCCCACTTGTAAAGTCAGAGTCGATCCACGACAGATGTGAAGCAATAAACTTACATGTGGCAAACGGAGTGTACCGTGTGACATCAAAGCCAGCTTGTTCGACGACAAAAAAATCTTGGTTGTATAGCCAGCCTATTCGACGACAAAAAAAAACTTGGTTGTAGGACATCCTGCAACGTCTCCTTCATAAATGTGCGATACAGCGATTCCACGTACAAGTGGTACATTCTTGGACATTTGTACAAACTTTAATTTTGCAACGGTTTTCATGGCCGTTGATACCACAACAACCGTAAGAACGTTTAGATTGTACATTAGCGTGACGCTACTATATATTTTAATCGGCGTCTGCTCGTACACATACGCAGCTGCGTTATTGTCCTTTTGGAAATGATGATTATTCCCAGGCGGCTCAGCAGGTCCTACGTGGTACCAATCAAAATCTAACACCTCATTCACTGGTACGACCTAATGGAAGGGGTGTTACTGCCAGTAAACGTGTTCGTACGATTACTGGGAATGCCTGATGGAGGTTACCCTTAGTTGGAAAAAAAAAATTAATGTACGAACCTGTACGAAACGGTATGGCCTTCAGTAAAAAACCCCAACTTTTTCGCTAATGGAAGTCCACCCTTATTGCTCTCAAATCGTGAAACGCGTACACCATCGTTCTCAGAGTCAAAAAAAAATCGGCCAGTCAAAAACTGTTCGCCTTTCCGATCGAACGTTAGATGTTGTTTAGAGCATACTTCAAAAGTAGGTGAAAGTAGGCCCATACAATATGCCTATTGTACGCAAAACATACATATGGCCTTAAGACCTATATTGTATTGGTCGCAAAATTAAAAATAATAGTAACACGGTTGAATTGCACATCGATCGATAGAGAATTAAACGTCATGTCTAAATTTTGAAAAACATTCGGACAAATTTTTATTTTTCCGTGAGTTTTGAGGTGTTCTTTATTTAAACCGTCATATTTGGACGATCGGACGATTGCTGATCAAAGTACACCGCGAATCGTAATTAGAATAAATTACTCTAATTCGGTCGCTTCGAAATTTCGACTCTATGACATCAAATAGAGTAAACGATTATAATTTCCCGTACAATCCATGTACATTCTGTTCGGTTTACTGAACAGAAAGTACGGATACGTGCATCGATTTTTTTTTGTAAACTACCGTACAGTTTCCGTAAAAAATATAACAGTTACAGTATTTGTTTATTAGTTTCCGTAATATGTCAGTTTCAATTTACAGTAGACGTTTTTTTGCGTATTTTTCAAAAGTCACGTACAATACGTAGAAACTGGAAAAATTGGAAAAAACCCGCGTATTGAACAACTAGGACAAAAAGTTAAAACTTAAATGTAATGACAGTCGAACTACAGTAACGCGCACTTGAAACTAACTCCTGTTAGACACACTATTAAATAATTCCGACCACGCGTTCCTAAGGCTTCCACCGACACCCGACACGTGACATGCTGCACGTGACAGCGCAGCTGCGTCATGATGGACCGGCAAATCTCCTGAATCAATTGCCATAGTAGGACAAAGGAAAACCGTCGGAAAACGAATAGCTTATTCCGTACAATGTGTCGTGCTTTGCCAAAACAAGCCGTACAGTCATGCTGCTATCCCGAATAAGCCACGGGGACCACCTGCAACGCCTTAAATAGTGTCGGTCCAGATCCGTCACGATTCTTAGGGTAACCTTCCATCAGGCGAAAAGTGGGGTTGTTTACTGGAGAAAGTACCCTTCCGTAATAGGCCGTACTGTTTTTATTTTTTTGTTTACAAAAGATGTTTACTAAAAATTCGTTGAGATTCTCCAGACTTCTTGGAGAAAAACACCACCGTCCGATTTTCAATTTTCGACGCAAACGCTTCTTGTTTCCAGTACGTAGCTAGTCTCCTCCGACTGTCCTCGGGAGGAGAGTTTGTGATTACTGGACGCGTGTTTTGGCCCACTTGTAAAGTCAGAGTCGATCCACGACAGATGTGAAGCAATAAACTTACATGTGGCAAACGGAGTGTACCGTGTGACATCAAAGCCAGCTTGTTCGACGACAAAAAAATCTTGGTTGTATAGCCAGCCTATTCGACGACAAAAAAAACTTGGTTGTAGGACATCCTGCAACGTCTCCTTCATAAATGTGCGATACAGCGATTCCACGTACAAGTGGTACATTCTTGGACATTTGTACAAACTTTAATTTTGCAACGGTTTTCATGGCCGTTGATACCACAACAACCGTAAGAACGTTTAGATTGTACATTAGCGTGACGCTACTATATATTTTAATCGGCGTCTGCTCGTACACATACGCAGCTGCGTTATTGTCCTTTTGGAAATGATGATTATTCCCAGGCGGCTCAGCAGGTCCTACGTGGTACCAATCAAAATCTAACACCTCATTCACTGGTACGACCTAATGGAAGGGTGTTACTGCCAGTAAACGTGTTCGTACGATTACTGGGAATGCCTGATGGAGGTTACCCTTAGTTGGAAAAAAAAAATTAATGTACGAACCTGTACGAAACGGTATGGCCTTCAGTAAAAAACCCCACTTTTTCGCTAATGGAAGTCCACCCTTATTGCTCTCAAATCGTGAAACGCGTACACCATCGTTCTCAGAGTCAAAAAAAAATCGGCCAGTCAAAAACTGTTCGCCTTTCCGATCGAACGTTAGATGTTGTTTAGAGCATACTTCAAAAGTAGGTGAAAGTAGGCCCATACAATATGCCTATTGTACGCAAAACATACATATGGCCTTAAGACCTATATTGTATTGGTCGCAAAATTAAAAATAATAGTAACACGGTTGAATTGCACATCGATCGATAGAGAATTAAACGTCATGTCTAAATTTTGAAAAACATTCGGACAAATTTTTATTTTTCCGTGAGTTTTGAGGTGTTCTTTATTTAAACCGTCATATTTGGACGATCGGACGATTGCTGATCAAAGTACACCGCGAATCGTAATTAGAATAAATTACTCTAATTCGGTCGCTCGAAATTTCGACTCTATGACATCAAATAGAGTAAACGATTATAATTTTTTCAATTTTTTAATTTAGGTAAGTTTAATTAGCGTAAAGAAATGTAATATAGGTTCGTTTTAAATAGTGTAGAGTACGGACGACGTTCGACCGTGCAAAATTGTACCTTTTTAAGTAAAAAGGTACAAATAATGATTTAATAGAATCGCTCTCACACGTGAAATTGCACTAAACGGAAAATCAATCACATCGAAAAAAAGCCGTTCGCATAACTCTCGTCCGTCGACAACATCGTCGTCACTGTGAACATTAACTGACATTCAGCGCGACAAATAATACTAACGTCACAATGAAGTCAAAACTATACGGACTAACAGATATTGCACGTCTACGTAGTTTAGTGTTCTTAATTTCAGCGCGGATAATTATTGCTGACATAACCCAATATAGAGTACTTAATTAAATTAGAGTAAACTTCCTCTGTGAAAAAGTTGCATCACATAAATTAGAGTTCATTACTCTATTTTTTTTTCTCTAATTACGATTGGTCAAAACTGAAGTAACACTGCAATCATAATAAACAGCGCGACTTACAGTCAATTACAAGTGTCACTGCTGCTACAACAGCTGCCTGCTCTCAATACGCTTGCCGAAAAAAAGCTACACTAACTAAAAGGCAAATCACGTTAAAGTGCACACTCTCGCTAAGATAATTTAGTAATAAACATGGAAAAATGAATTTTTCCATGTTAAAACGTGCC
>JBBHKE010000237.1:23739-93046 GCA_037447655.1 Zygnema cylindricum | reverse complement strand
CGTGTCACCACTGCATAGAAAATCTCGGCGGACTATATCCGCCGTCCGTCACTCTTAATCGGCACCCTTGGTGTCGCGCCGCGTGGTCATAAGAAAAATCCACTTGTCGAAACCTCGTCAAGCTATCCAAATTAGTCCGTACCGTTACTACGTACTTTGCCGTACATCTCACGTGTCAAATACGACGCTCCGTACCGGCGGCGTCACATTTAATAAATGCGGTCTGTCGCATTATGTTTCGTATGGCGGCCGTACTTTTTCAAACACTTCGAATATTTCAAATCGGATCGCTTCGCGATCCGCCGTCCATTGTTCAGCGCATTTCGCTCCACTCAATTAGTTAATTAATTTACTCGTGCAATAAACCCCCAATCCGCAAATCCGTTCAAACCTCCACATTAACTCCGGTAATTACGTAAGCAAGCAAATACACGCACGCATATGCGAAACTGAATCTTCCAAAAACAACAGATTTTGATTTTGGAAATGGAAATTAAAATTTCGAAACAAAATGGCAAAAAATGCGGCAACCTTTGAAGGTCGCGACAAACTTTGAATATCGGTGGATGTCAGACGGAGCTTGCGAGGATATTTTCGGCTCACCTGCATCCAACAAGGCTTGCGGCATATGGCCTGTACCACGTGTAGGCCTATTATCGCTTGTTCAAAATGGATTTTTTTTTTGTCACGTGTTCCAATGGTATACCACCAGTATCGTGAAACTCTCCTCGCGAGGAGAGTATTTTCACACTGTATGATGTGCGGAATTGCTCCTCGGATCTGAAAAAGTGGAATATTCAACGGCCAGGAATTTTGCCTACACCATTAGAACCTCCCGACAGCTTTTCAGTAACAATGCTTCGTCTAACAAAAAAAAAAATTAAGGTACGGCTTTTTACGGCGCTATACGAAAAAGTTCGCCGTCCAGTAACGAACTCTATTTTTCGTCTAATGGAATTCTACCCTAACTACTCTATTTTGAGTACTAGCGTATCGAATAAATCGACAATATAGACGTAATGGTAACGTAGCGACACCGAAGAGCACTTCTTTTTTTGTCATGCACGATAAAATTTATTACCTATGGAGGAATTTCAACCTTATTACGAAATCATTGGATGCGGTATTTGACCAATTTTGGAGTTAGTTATTATTTCGCCGACAAGGCACCAAAATCTATTTTTGAGAGACGATTTTGAGTGCACACTTTATGTTTTTGCTCTATAATCAGATGTCATATTAAAGTCTATAAAGCATAGCTGATAGGACTTTACTTCACTTTATTTGGATAATTAAGCTTAGAGATATATTAGGTCAAAGTAGTCTTTTGGTGCAATTTTTGGAAATTTGATATACAGTAACTTTTCAATGAATGTCAAGTGCATGTCAACCAGCTGCAAGCAATTAAAGCCGCACGAGCTGCCACTAGGATGGTCGCCAATCCTACCCCGTGCACCACTCTCTTGAACTTATGGAGACTCCTATACACCAAAAGAATTAAGGCCGCCATTAAAAAATTCAGGGAATTTTGGTGTTTGAAGAATGAAACACCGTAGACTCTCTTTAATCGCCTCTCCAGCATATGTCACAAGACCAAACTGTCCACAATTGACCTTCCGGCTATGGCAACATAATACTTTATCGCTGTCTGTAATTTGTTCGGACCAACAGGGCAAACTGCCTTGGATAATTGGATTGCCGGTCAAGCAATCCATGATATTAATCCCTCGGCGAAAGTCGCCTCTCTGTTGGCTGTGAAATTGTATGACCATTTCGTCCACAGCGAGGCCCGGGAAAAAGCTTTCATTGGCAAGGCCAGAGCTAACTTTGCAGGGTTCGCCGGAGAAACTTCTTTGCAATAGGAGGAACGACAAAATTACAAGCTTTGCGGAAGCTTAAAGGGAAGCAAGAGGCGGAGAAAGGGTCCGAACTTGCCATGGGGGCGGACGAAAAAAGTGTTTCTCTACAACTGTCTAAATTGTCAGCAAGCAGGTCACGGTTGGAAACACTTTTCGAGAAAACTCAAACATGAGTTGGTAATAAAGAAAATTGAATTTGAAAAAGAACGAGCAGAAAGGTTCCGTAGGCAGTTGGAACGCAGACAAGGAGAGGGAGGGGGAGAAAGGACACATGTCAATAAGGAGACATACCGACCCACGCCCTGATCTAAAACTGCTAAGATGTCTCAATCCCAGTTGAGACAAATCAAACTCCCAATATTCGATGATGCTCAAATATCCAATGAGCTGAGAAGCAAATATACCACCGAAGGCTCCAAATGTGAAGCATGTGGCTTCCTAGGACACAAAGAGGGGTGTGTTTTGGCAAGAATGGGGTACCTAAAGAAATGATGCAATACACTTTGTTCACCGGTGGAGGACAAACGGCACTGAATCCTCTTCCCCTCCATCTCCTTTACCCATGGGGGCGTCAAACCCTAGATGATCCAGAACGAGCGCCATTAGGTTAGACAAGACTCACCTCGGAGAATATCTTCCATCAACAAAGTCAACAATTCGCCGCGATGGCTGTTGAGTTGGAACCCCTGCGCTTAAGATCTTCCACCCAGGCTCCTTCTTTGACAACCGCTCAGAAACTCCAAAAGAAGAAAAAAGAGTTGTTGCAAAAGCTAGCGGAGCTTGAACAAGAAGCCACGGCGGGTGGAGACAATGACGATGTTATGGGGTGTGATATGGAACCTCCTAATGCCCACCACGCCCGCACCTTGATGTCCGGAGCTTGGAATGTTGGAGTAAAGGACTATCGCCGGCAGCTACGCAATTCAACCTCGGAAGAAAGAAAAGATAAACAGAAAATGGACCAGAAAGACCATAGCAGGAAAGTGACTGGACCTTTATATTTTACTCCCAAGGCGGTAATCTTGAACACTAATGTCGGCCTCCGCCTAAAGCTAACAGAACCACCTCCACCACCTCAACCGAAACTGCCACGAGGTATTGAACATTTTCAGGCGGATAAGCAAAAACGGTTGGAAAGAGACGCCTTTGATTAACAAAGTGATCAAGAATGGTTTGAGAAATATCTAGCTGAACGGCCGGAAGACAACCCTCCAGGCACAACTCCGACCGCAGATTTTGATGTCGATAGTGAGGAAGCTGGGGGAGAGGAGCAAGAAAAACCAGAAAAACCAATTTCACCGCCTGATACTTGACCTCCATCCTCCAAGCCAACAGTGATGTTGGTACGACACCTTATGCCATTCACTCAGTTGAAATTTATGTATTTTCTAGGTCTGTATTGGAAAATTAATAGAGTGTTGGAAAAAGGTAATTAATAGTTCACTTCTATATTTGAGTTAGAATGCAAAAAGAGAGAAAGAGAGGACCAAAAGCAGGCCATGGCTGCTGCATCATTTAGAAGGAGGCTGAATGAATTAGAAGGTATTTTACTAGTTTTAGCAACATACTGCCTCTGGCCGGATTTGAACCAGGGTCTGCAGAATACTATGTAGACCCACTCCTTATCCATTAAGGCACTAACGAAATGATACACATGAAATGTTTCACGCATATATATTTATTGATCCAAAGGACTAATTCGCAGCAGACTAACGAAAACGCGCATTAATCAATTCATGCATGGAGGAGAATCGAAGCCGTATAAATACAACAGATCGGACCACCACCATTACAGCCGCCACCCACAATAAGCTTTCGGCGGCCTTTGGAGATAGCGTCACACGGTGCCACGTGGCGCCACATTATTTGATACCGGAGAAGATGGGAGGAGGAACCATGGCTCCCGATTTGGCAGATGTCACCTTGTAGACCATGTCGTACAATGGCCGTACAATAAGTACATCGCCCATCGTACCTTCTTGTACTGTATAATGTTCCTATTTGACTAGGATTTAGTAGTGGGTAGTCGTGAGTAGGCAGACCAAGACTTAGTGATATTTAGGTACCTCTCTCTAAGAGAGCTTGTAACTATAAAGGTCATCTTTGACCAGCCATAACTTAATGCTCGGGTGAGCAAATTCAGTGATTCTTTTTGCTGCAGACTCAAGTGGGCCTCCTGCTCAGCTAAGTATAATCCAATATCTTCGTGCATACCTTCATTGAAATCAATTGATTTAAGAGATCACCTATCTGTAAAGTCCTTAGCGTAAGGATCTTCACCTTCGCATTTAGAACAAGTGACCTTCTTTTTCGGTTTTGAGCACTCTTTGCTGAAATGTCCCTTCTTTCCACAGTTATAACAGTTAATATTATTCAGGTGTGCACACTTTAATGCCCTATGACCTCTAGTGCATGTGGTAATGTTTAGATTGGGTCTTTGTGCATTAACAGTTGGCTTAGGACTCTTAATATATCCCCCTCTATTCTTAAATTTGTTTCCTGCATTAACACTATGTCCACCTCTCTGATTTTCCCTGAAGATATTCTGCCTATTCACCAGACCTGCATTCACACCCTCTTCCACAAATTCCTCCTCACCCCACTCGGCTAATTTATTGAAGTTACCAAAGAGTGATCGAGTTTCCTGATTATACCCAAATTGATCCTCTAATTTCAATGACTTGTCTTGTAATTCTTTCAAATTAATAAATTTTTGATGTTCCAGTTCTGATTTCAGCATATGATTCAAATAGTTCAAGAAATGCAACTTAGCCATTTCATCGGTCAAACTTATGATATAAATGTTAGGTGAGTCAAATTTCACAATATAATCTTTCACAGATATCTTTCACAGATATAGTATGTTTAAAGTTCAGCCATTTTTTTTCAATTCTCGATTTTTAAGTGACAGACAAGAAACGCGATTTGATCGGGTTTTAAAAGCTTCCCAATCAACATTATCATGAATTAGGTTAGACTTTCTCTGAGTGTAATACCAATCTGAGCATCACCTTTGAGACAGCTAACAGCAAACGAAGTGTAATCATCACAATTTCAATTTCTAGATTCCAAATAATACTCCATATGAAAAATCTAATCCTCTAACTCATCAATCTTCTTACCATCAACGGATGGTGCCTCACTAATAGACAACTTTAGATCTGTTATCTTCTTAGGTCTATCGTGATCATCCTCCCGAAAACTTGAATTTCTCTTATTACTCTCACCCTTTTGATCATTAACATCATTTCAGGTGTGAATTAAATTAATTTGCTCATCCTATTTTTGAACATTCCCATTTTCCTTAACATCCTTCAATTCACTCTTCAATTCTGAAATTGTTTCATCCACAATAGCAACATTATTATTAAATCTTTTGACAAATTTCTCAGTACGCTTCTTCAAAACATTCAAAGCATTTTCCATTTCACGTTTCCATGCAGAATTTGCCATTATCACACAATGAAATCAAGAAATAAGAAAGGTAGAGTATAATCATCACTAAGAGTTTGCAGCAGATTTGAAGTCCTCAAATTTCTCCAATCCAAGACTTCCTTTCGTTAACAAATCCTTTGAAAGATATCAAAATCTAAAAAATCAAATAAACATTAGAAGTAAGTAAGTGAAAATTCAATTTTCCTGAACATTGAAATAGAAAGGTAAAGAGTTTCCAACACATTTTGCAACAACAAAGTTGAAAGCAATCAAAGGTAACAATTTAGAGTTTGAAAAGTTTTGAGTCATTTTTGGACTCCTTTGCCCTTGAAGAAGTAAAGTACTCCACTTTCCATCTCCTCTATTAGTAAATTTCCCATTCCCCAATACATCATGATCTTTTACTCTGTAATCCTCACATCCTCACCGTTCATGGCTTTAAGCCCTCCCTCTACACTTGAATCATTGCTAGGAGAAGGTAAGTTTGTTTGGCCTCTAGATAATTCGAGTGATTTTCAGCGGTGGCTACACTGCCCACCCCGCCTGAGTCTTTAGGACCTAAGCACGCCCCACATCTAACCAGCGGCCGATGGAAGTGTGGTCACTTAGTTTCCCTCCAATCCCTTACAACTTCACATTGTGGTTCCACCGACACAGGTCAAAACACCCTTACCGCTCACGATAGTCGATTTTCGGGGGAGCAAGCTTCTCCTTGGTTTCTATCCAAAGCTCCGATACCATATGTAACACGATCTCCTACCTCTAAAAAAATCCCATTACTACAAACAATTTCAACCAAACATTCCACATATTGGAAAATACACATCCACATTGGACATCACTCACATAAGGATAAACTTTAAATTAGAAGAAGCCTTTGTCCACATAACATTAGGTAAGGTTTTTTAGTCGGCTCGCCCGTGGTGTGCAGGGTGTGCAGGTCTCCTACACGAGGCGAAATGTGCCGAGACCTACACACTTTGCAAAATACCGCCCGCGTACCGCGGATTTTTAGGGTCATAGGGTTGTTGGTTGTGTTTTTTTTTATATAAAAAAAACGCGAATGAGAAAAAAACCCTAAACATATTTATACACATGATGCGCCGCGCGGCGCGAGGCGTCGTAAAGCGAAATTGGAGTGAAAGGAGTGCAGGGCGACGTGGACCCCCTCACACGCAACCTTCACACCTAAAAACGCTCGATTCAGCTTGGTTTCTTGTCCTCATGGCTCAACCCTTGTTTTAAAGTGTTTTCCACTACTCTCCAATCTTAATAACTACTTAAGTACTATTTAGTTAGTAAAAGATTTTAGTGTAAAAATGCCATTGCTCCAATATGGTTTTAATCGCTCAAGACCAAGATCAGTCATAATTTCCACAAACCTTTCTAAAGGAAAAGATGCCTACTCTCCTCTTAGACATCACTATCTATCCATCATCGCCCTGGACTAGCCAGGCTAAAGTCAACGCTCCGTTGAACAAGTTTTACTTTGGCAAATCATTCATCGACAAGAACAAGGAATCAAACTGACCAATGCAAAAACATGCGAAATCTTTTACGAACTACGTAGGATTTGCTAACCAATCAAACGCTACATTTCACTACGTAACATTTACGTGCAAAAGTGCGCGCCAAACGAAACGCGACTTTGCAAGAACGTGCGTCGCAAATTTCACACGCGAAACTACCTACGAAATTGTATTAAGTGAAAGTGACATTTCGTACTAAAAATTGTAGGAATCAAACTATCGAGCGCACTAAACAAAATATTGATTCATTTGGCACTTTTTAAACGTGCGCTTAAAATTCCGCGGCTAGTTTGAGCCTTAACCCGTTACAATGAACACCCACTCGTTATTTTGACCTCGCGTTGTAGCCTAAACACACCAATCGCTATATCTTTTAAAATACAACTCAAGATCGTGCGATTCTTTTGCGGACGTCTACCAAATTAAAAATTCTTTATTCGTAACACTTAAATACCCATTTAAGAAGAAGTTCCATCCACTATTACTGTTACAAAAATTCCCCCCGGAACATGCATTTTCCGACAAAAGAAGTTTCAAGCCATTACAATATGAGTTCATATTCCCCCCCGGTATACTTATAATCCCTAATTATTCTAGCAGTTATAACCTTATTCTGCTCACTAGCTAGAACATAAAATTCTCTCAAAGCCTTCCATATTTTTGATGCTGTAGATATATAGATGTATGTCATGTTCAAATCTTTTAATAGGAGTAATTTAAAAACATGCAAAGCATCCTCATTTTTTTATCAAAATCCGGATCCGTATCTGGAAGAAACACCGAAAACCACATCATATAATTTCACTTGCTTAAGGTAAGACTTAGTTAAATCCACCTAATAGAAAAAATTTTGTCCATTAAACACTAGGATCCGTGAGGGTGGTCCAGTGACCTGTTGTCTTGAGGCAACCGGTGCCTTGGAAAAAGAAGAACAACCGGTGCCCTAGAAAAAGAAGAAGCACCAGCAGTTGCCATAATAATCAATACACAAAGAGGAAACTCTCACGAAAAACCCACAAAAACCAACTTCACAATGAAGCCCCAAGCAAACCGAACCGACCCTAGGTCTGCAAATTTTCCACAATGTAAATTATATAACGAAGAAACCACATGCGGAATTTCACAAGGTTTTGCTCAAAGATCACAATGATCTTGTAATTCAAAGACACCCAAAAAACTGCTTCGCAGTTTTGCATACAAGGAATTCCTAACTCCAAAAAATATTCTAAGTCCTACATATACAAGTGAGACTACAGTTGAACTACACCGAACCATAATTACCGTGATCGGCCGGTACACTAAACCTAGTCAAAACAAAACCCCGTCGTCAATCGTACACAATTATTTACATCAAACCTAAAACTGACCGCCGCTAAAATGATATAGTACGTAGTCAAAGTTCGTCTGCTGAAATGATGGCGTAGTCAATACTCCTCTTCCAAAAATGACGGCGGACTCCGTCCACCGTCCGCGCATTCTTTCATCACCGAAGATGAACCTCCACGTGTGAACCCGGTCACTAAATGAAATTGTACTTCGTCGTCCGGATCAAACAATCTTGACTTTCTCATGGACCGACACGTGTGCTTGGAGTGTACCAAATATGTGTACTCCCTTTGGAGTTACATACCACACCAAATCTCTTCTACGACAATTCAGCCTGTACACAAAATGACTAAGTCCAGAATCTTTTTTTCACACACGAGATATAGAGAGTAATAAAGGTTTCTAAAACAACAAGTATGATCATTGTATTTCGACGTATGGAATTCTCCACGCGGAGTGTTATATGTCACCAAATTTATATATTTTTCTCTTTCATGAAGCATCACAACCATAGGCTCGACATTTTAATTCTTTTTGGAAAGCCTTTGTGCGTTGGTTTTAATTGATATTGTTTTAATCGCTCTTTGTATCGCCCGCCACGAAAGCACCTACAAATTTGTTTGCGTCTTTCTGCGAAAGACAAGTATACCTGGTCGGTGACTGCTTCGTGGGGCAATTTAAAATGTGTCAAACCAGCATCCGCGGGAGTCGCCGCGGGGTTATCTTGCGGCCAGCGTTACTCTCCTCGAGCATCCGCGAGTCTCCTCGTTACGGCCTGTACCGACCGTTTGCTCTCCGCGCAAAGTAGTATATCGATGAGTTTAGATTTGACGATCGATCCATCGAACAACTTTGACAACCGAACTATTCTAACCACTAGTTAAAAAGTTCCGTGACCGTCATAAAAAAACAACAATTCACACGGCCGACCAAGGTTTACGACTAACCAAACTGCGGCAACCACATGTGAATAAAATTGTTGCGCGAAGTCACTTTCTCCCTTTACCAGAGCTCCATTGTGAGAGCATATGCTGGCTTTTAACTAAGTGTACTTTCCCATGTAACCAAATCTTAGTCTTGTAACTTTGTTTTTTAGCGAAGATTCTCGGTACTATGTATAGAGCATTCTAATGTTACATAATTAACTTGTTACTTTAAAAAGTGACGGATGTAGACGTCCGTGTAAGTTATGACGGATGTAGACGCCTACAAAACTCGCGACAATGATGATGTTTACAAAATAGCAACGATTCTAGACGTCTAGTTACTTGTGACATTGTATATGCTTAGGGTTTGTGACATTTTGACGTCAAGCTCAATTATGACAGCGTCGACGTCACAAATGCTAAAACTTTCCACCATGGTTTCTCGATTTTGTTTTTTAGTCCTTTCTCACTCTACTTGCCATCAAAATATGCCTAAAGATAGTCAAAAGAAATCATTTTTATAGATTATTCATTTGATACCATTATCATCGTTCTTCATTGCAAGAATTGTGAGATAGACGAGGTAGTGGGAGAGGGAGAGAGACAGAGGCGCTTTCACGGACTTCGCTTTTGGAAAATGGCGTCCGTTGGTCGAGACCCCTCCACGGCCCCTATACAGAAAAAAACGAACCGAAAAAAGTCACGCACAAAGTTTAAACATGCAGTGGGTTTTTTTTTGGGTATTATGCGCACAAAAATTGTCAAAAGTTTAAAAATGAGTTAGAAGGACTTGAAAGTCGGTCAAAATGCGTAAAACAACAAACTGCATCGCGCTAGACAGCAAACTAGAATACATTTAAAGTTTCAAAGTGACGCAAATTGTATTGTGGTAATTTCAATTTTTTGTTACTTTGCAGATTTTATCGTTCAGGGCAAAGTTTTCGAGGAAAACGGAAAAAAAAACCATAACTTTATCACAAAGGAAAATGCCCTTAGCCGTAAAATTGAAAACTAATCGCGAATCGTAAATAGTGTGCTTTGATTTCGTCACGCGCACATTTTTCATTTAGTTTCATCGATGTTTTACGCGAGTGCCTTTTCTTAATATGTACGAAGTTTGTTTCATTTCGTGCGAGTTTATTTTATCCGTATCACGTCTTCATCTAATTTACAAATAAGGGCACTTTCCCATTTGATAAAGTTAGGGTTTTTTCTTAGTTTTTTTTGTTGTTCTGAGACAACTGCTGGTACTGAAGATGAGGAAGAGGCAACAGTAGTCATTATAGAACAAATCAAGAGAGGAAGCTTCCACAAAGACGGATAGCAAAACAACAACTTTGACAAATAATAACTTGCAATCGAGGGACACAATAGACCTGAAAATCTACCGCACTATAGATAACATACAGAAGAACATACACACAAAATTTCAATTAATTCTGCTCAAATATCTAAGAGATATTTAGAAATGAAATTACATAAAATTGAGTGTCCAGTGTTCATATCATTTGATCCTAATCTCCAAAATTTACTAAGTCTTACTTTTATGATGAAGCTATACTAAACTATACAAAGGCATTCTAGCCGTACGTCTAACAAAATATTGTGAGTATGCCTGTGTACACAAGGCATGTCATGAATCACGCATTCTGCACTAATCCACTATTCACTAAAGACAAAATTTTGTTCTAACAAATATTTACACCGACAATCAGATCACGATAACAAAGAAGAGCTATCGTGATCTAGTCACGCCTCGTCAACAGTTGTCGGCCGCAGCTGTCAACCGTCTAATCACCGAATTCGGCACCGTGGATGTGCTCTCAAGAATCATGTGGTCCTTACCGAATGTATGTCCACGGAAGACATACAAGCATTCCTCGCAGCAGACGACGCGTGTCCCTAGTGTGACTGAACCATGAACTCCCAATTTCACTGTCACACTAATTTTAGCAAATACTGAACCAACTTACCCAAAAATAAACTAAGTCCTAAACAACTCTCTCTCTCTCACACATCCCAGAAATAGAGAGGACTAAAGCTTTCCAAAAACAACACTCCCTTAAAGCTTTAGACTCACTAGTCACTTAACCCACATGTGTAAAAGGGACAAAGAAACCACAGTGCACAGTAGAAGATACCAAGGATCTTCTCGTAGCAACAGCAAGAACACACCGCAAGGACAAGTAAAGGTTGCGCTTTATTACTGAAGAGAAGATTACAACATCCAGCGCTCGCAGCGAAGGTCTACCCATAGAGTCTATCCTTGCACTAAGTCTACTCCACTATTTAAACTAACTGTCGGCTAGTGAACCTATTACTGTTCAATTGTACCGTGGACCTTCACGGTCAGCGGAGATCTATCCAAATATCTTTCTAGAACAATACAGTTCAATCTACATTCTACAGCGTTGGTATGTTGCGCTGCTAAATTGCTACGCTACTCTACAACGTTGCTACGCTGCTATGTTGCGCTTGTCTGGAATCGCAGCTGCACTGCTCTGCAACCGCAACTATAGCAACCTAGTTTCTAGCCACCAAGTACTCAACTATGTAACCCTGTTACAGTGCCTCCCACTAAGGATTCAGCGTCCCGCTGAACCTTACTTACTTAGGGAAACTGCAACTGCCAGAGTATGTCATAGGTCTCCTCGAATTCCTGTCGCAAGGTGTCGAGTTGATTTTGGAGCTGCTCACATCGAGTCTCCAGCAGCGCGATATGGTGGTCTGCCGCTGCCAAGCGCCTCCGAGTGATTCGCTCCCGAAGTTGGTCCTCCCCTTCCTCTGGTTCCGTAGTTGGTTCCTCCAGTGGCGGCGGAATGGCCGCCCGCCCCGGTGCTTCATGTGCCAAAACTTGGGGAGCTTTGGGTTCCTTGGCTTGCTGTTCCTCTTCTGCCACTTCCTCTACTGGTTTCCACCGAGTTACCTTCCTTAATTTGAAGGAAATATGTTTTTTGGCCGCTCGAGCCCGCTGCAATGCATTCTTTCAGGCCAACTTGAGTGCCCGTACCTCGGATTTGACCTCTGCACGAGAGATGATGTCGTGAAGGCGGACATCCCACGGGTGATAGTGGTGAAGTAACCCGGAAACATCCATCTTGTACCGGTAGTGATCTTCGACCACCTCCACGAACGGCAAGGCATGGGGGTTTAGCTGCACATAACCATTGTGGTTGTTCCCCAAGTCCTTTGTCCTCATAAAATTCCAGGCCGGGTATGACGCTACGTTGGCGAGGATATAGATAGGGTCCTTGGGCTTTTCAGTACGCCACTCTTCAGGCCACTCCGAAGGGTCCCAATAAAAGCGCTTCAGAAAGCTGAAGATGAGATCCGGATGGCGGGTGTCACTAGGGAGTGGAAAGAGATAATTGGGAATTTCTTCTCCCTTTTCACTCTCTTCGCCCGTGTCCTCTTGTCCCCCTCGAAGGAGAAACACATCATCACCGCTGGGATACTGTGCCTCTGCCTTCTTTTCTGCACTTTCAGAAGACTGCTCATCTGTGGTACTCTCCTTATTAAGTTCCCGCATGACCTCTAGATCCGAGGCGCGCTCCTCAATCGGCGGAGGTGTTGATTCTCGCTCTGGCTCCTCCGCCTCCGAGAGCTCATGATCTTCCTCATACTCCTGATCCCTTTCCCGGAGTGGGTTGTATTCAGGGTCCTGTAAATTTTCCGATTCCTCCCCCCAACTGGTCTTTGCCGGCCCTGTCTCGCTACTAGCTGTTTCCTCCGGTTCTGGCTCCGCTTCTACCTCTCTCCTCCGATCTGCCTCTACCATGGCCTCTGCCGCCACTAACAATCTATCGGGACGAGCACATCCCTTTGCCCCACCCGTACCAGTCTCCTCCTCTTTGGTGGTGGAAAGGATGACGACGCCATGGATGCTGTTGTAAAAGACAATTCAGGTAATTCAAGAAGCAAAGGTAAGCTGGTTGTGCGGAGGGAAACACTCTCCAAACTGCTCGGACTGGGTTGGTTGCGAGAGCAGATGGCAGCTTTATCATGGAGGGTTGAGGGTTTCACGATTGGAGTCTTCCATGGGTCGCAGCGTTCGAGAGTATCCCAGCGTCCAACCTTTAGTAAACTCCGATGTTGAGATGACACCGAGGGTTCGTCGTTACCAATGTGGCAAGACACAACTGCGCCGTTGCGCTTTTTTTTCAGCGTAGCGACACCTTTGCGATTCTCTGACAGCACCGCGATAACGCTGCGCTTTGGTGGTTGCGCAACCACAGCGCTGCGGTTAGGTAACATCGCCGTTGCGTTTCTTTGCCGCCTCCCCAATATTATTGCGATGGTTGCTACACTGCGATTCGCTCCTTTATCCCATCCGCTGCGATTGCCCCTCCGGTATAGCCAAGTGTCCTCACTCTGCTGAAACCGGCGCAGCAACTCAGGTGAGAGTAGATCTTTCTCGTCCACCCAGGAGTCATCCTCAACGCTGTAGCCCTTCCAACGCACCAAATATTGGCTGGAGGTAGAATGACGAGAGCGACGTGAATGAAGGATCTCTTCCACCTCATACTCGTCCGAAGTGCCCCAAATGGGCGGCAAAGGGGTATTCGGCCGTCAATTGGGAAAAATCGTATCGCGATTGCGAAATGGTTTTATAAGGGAAACATGGAAGACATTGTGGATATGCCACTCCCTCGGTATATCCAATTTATAAGCGACCTCTCCCACTCGTGAAAGAACTGTAAACGGGTGCGTGAATTTCGGTGCCAATTTCTTAGATAGGGCACCCGGTAATGATAAATTTGCCATACTAAGCCGAACCTTATCACCCACGCGAAAAACGATGTCCTTTCGGTGAGCGTCGGCCTGGGACTTTTCCCGATCCTTTGCAAGCTGGAGCGCCTTTCGCTGCTTTTTCTAGATTCCCTTGCAGCGTTTTGGCAAAATCGAGGGTTGCGGGTGTAGGTCAGTCCGCTACCAACAAGTTTTGAGGAATTATGGGCTGTCGACCATTGAGGGAGAATGGTGTAGCGTTTGTTGACGAGTGCACCGCAGTGTTGTACGCCACTTCGATTGCTGTTAAATGGTTCACCCAATCCGTTTGGTGAACCGATACGTACGCCTGCAAAGCCTCCTCCAAAGTAAGATTCACCCTTTCAAACTGACCATCCGTTTGAGGGTGGTAAGCTCTGGACATGGCCAACTTCGTGCCACACAGCTCAAACAGGTTTCTCCAAAAGTGGCTCACGAATTTGTGATCGCGGTCGCTGACGATTCTTTTCGAAAGTCCGTGATGACGGAATATCTCGCGAAAGAATCAGTCTGCCACCTCCCGCGCTGTGGCTGTGGTTATCGTGGGTAGAAAATGCGCCATTTTCGTTAAATAATCCACAACGACAAAGATAGAGTCATAGCCCTCCCGAGTCAACAGAAGAGCCACGATGAAATCCATCGAAATCGCCTCCCAAGGAGCCGTTGGTGTCAGAAGGGGTTGTAACATACCCTTTTGCCCCAATTCCAGTTTATTCCTATTACAAGAGTCACACGTCCGAACATAATCCGCTATGTCTCGCGTCATGTTTGGCCAATTATACGCCTCAGCGACACGTGCCGTTGTTTTATCTCGCCCGAAATGTCCGCTGAGCGGTTCGTCATGACTCATTTTAAGTATTGCATGACGTAATTCTTAGTTAGTCGGAACGTAAAGTCGGGTTGTCTGACTTGGTCTGTATCGCCACATACCATTGGCGGTTTGAATTATTGCCTTCCGTTTAACGAGTTCCTTTATGGTCTCGTCTTCGTCGTAAGCGGCCTTGATTCTACTCAACCACTGCTTGTCCACTTGTATTGTACTGGTGACTCCGCTGAGTGTTAGATCTTGCGCTGCATCTAACGCAGCGGTGTTCCTTTTCACAAAATTTGCGCTTCTATCCTGCGATGCTTGCGATCGTTGCTTTGTCACCGGCGCAGCTACGCCGGGTCTCATAGACAGCCCATCCGTCGGGTTTGTCTTTCCCGGCTTGTACTCAATAACGAGTTATGGCCTGAAGGTCTGAAGAAACGTCATCCTACGCACTTTTTTCTTGGACAACTTCGGTTGTATTTGTAGATACGGTAGGGCGTAATGATCAGTGATGACAGTGATCCGCTTCCCTAGGACGTAACACTTCCAAACTTCTAGTGCATTTATGTTTGCGATTGTTTCCTTTTCAGGGGTGGCCCTTTAGTTTTCGAATGTCGTAGGCAACGGGTTGGAGGCCTCTTCCTTGATCGTGTATAAAGATCGCTCCAATAGCCGTATCGCTGGAGTCGGTGAATATCGTCCAAGGCAAGTCAAGGTCGGGAACAGCTAACACAAAGGCGGTAACCAACCGCTCCTTTAGCGTGTTAAATGCTACCCCTTGCGCCGATTTCCACTCATAAGACACGTCATTCTTGAGTAATTCCATGAGTGGTGCAGCAATTTATGCGAACTCTTCAACAAAACGACGATAGTAGGAGCATAATCTAAGAAAGCTCTGTAACTCCGTAATGCTCGCTGGCTGCGGCTACTCCTTCACTGCCCTAGTTTTGTTCGGATCCACTGCGATGCCTTCGGCTCACCACATGGCCCAGAAGATCAATTTTCTCCTTCAAGAAGTTGCATTTACTTCTTTCTGCGTACAAGTGGTTCTCCCGAAGGACTTGTAGGACCGTCCGCAGATTCTTCATATGATCCTCCAGCGTGCGGCTACACACCAAGATGTCGTCTAGAAAGAGGATTACAAACGAGTCCAAATATTGCCGAAAGATGGAATTCATCAAATGCATAAAAGTTGTCGCTGCATTAGTCAACCCGAATGGCATAACTCGAAACTGGAAATGGCCGTACCGAGTTCTAAACGCTGTCTTTTCCACATTTTCCTCGGCAATTCTGATTTGATGATAACCGCTCCCCAAATCTATCTTCGAAAAATATTTAGCTCCTCGTAGTCGATCCAACAATTCGTCTATCCTCGGTAGAGGGTACGCATTCTTCATTGTTAACTTGTTTAGCGCTCGGTAATCCACACACATACGAAAACCTCCATCTTTTTTATTTACGAAAAGGACGGGGGCTCCATACACTGACTTGCTTGGTTCAATTGCTCCGGCTTTGACAAACTCCTCAAGTTGCTTTTTGATTTCGTCTAATTCGGTGTAACTCATTTTGTACATCCGATTAGCCGGGGGTACCGCTCCGGGCACAAGCTCTATCTTGTGGTCTACCTCGCGGTTCCAAGGTAATCATTTTGGGAGCTTCGGGGGAAAAACATCAACATACTCCTCGAGAAGTTTTGTCACGACTTTCAGGGCCTCTTCAGAAGTCTTTCCGATGTCGTCACTTTCTTTTAAGTCGAAGTCGGAGTCTTTCTTCTTCCATTCCTCCGGAATATCCTCCTTCGCCTCCTCTATAGGCTAGACGACCGCCATACCAATCGTCTCCCCCTTCTTGATTGCCCTCTTTAGCTGTAAGGCCGAAAGTAGGCGTCCCTCTTCCGCTCCCATACCAGCTGCTCGCGCTTTTACCTCAAACTCTTCTTCACCATTCTTCATTCTCATGCCGCCACTTCTCCAATCGATCGTCCGATTCCATTTTTGTAGCCACGGCTTCCCCAAGATTACCTCATGGTCTCCAAGAGGTAATACGTGAAGTGTGTCGTACCATTGGAACCTCCCAATCTCGACGCGTAACCTCGGAGTACGAAGGGTAATGGTAAAGGAACTTCCGTCGGCCAATTGTACCGACTGACGATCCTTTAGCACCACGAGAGGAAGCTTCAACCTTTGCACCTCATTGATGAAATTCCCCGATGCACCGGAGTCCAACATGAAACTAGCTGCGCTCACTCCGATTCGACCTCAAAATATCAAAGGGTCTCCTCCTTCACCAGCTAATAGCATGACGTTAAGTTTGCTCTTTTTGGAACCTCTCCGCTTTGGGCACTCTCGGGCCATATGGTCAGGGGAACCGCATTAGAAGCATAAACCATTTTGCTTCCTCCGTTGGAGCTCCTCGGGGGATAAGTCATTCGTCTTGGCTTTGGTAGTCTTCTTCTTTTTCCGCATCACCTTGACCACCTCCTTATCCTCATCAATTGCTCCGAGCTCCTTCGGAGTCGGACCATCGTCGCGTTGACCTCCTCGGCCACTGCTCGACCCATAATGGTATGGTCTACGGAAGGTGAAGTCTACCGAATTGGTCCGTTCAGCAAACTAAATGATTGCCGAGAGACTAGGAGTTGTACTTTCCTTAGCTAGCCGTTGCTCCACATCCCTACGAATGGATGCCTTAAGCCCCTTCACGTAGCGATCCACGCCTTCATCCTCCGTCATCGTAGGTATTAGAACCTTGCAATCCAAAACCGCTGTGTAAACTCCAACAGTGAAGTTTGTTGTTTCAATAGTGCAATTTTATCTCTCGCAGCCTTAACCGTATTGACAGGTTGCCAAGAGTCGCGGAGGAGTTGGATGAATAGAGCCCAAACAGTCGCCGTCTCATCGTTTTCTACCATTGTCCTCCACCATGCTCCCGCTGCTCCTTTAAGGAGACCACCCGCGTAGTGAATCTTCTCACGGTGTGATAGACTAGGAAAGTTTTCGAGATTTTTTGCAATGGAGAACAACCACGTGTCAAGGTTCTTGTGCCTGGCCTTATCAAATTTGTCGGGAAGTCTTAATTTCGGTCTCCTTAAGTCTCTTTCCGCTCCTCCATGCGGTCGTTCACCAAGATGAGATTCCAATGTTGGGACGGTGATGCTCAGTTGCGCATTATGTAATCTGACGTTTTCTAACTCCCGGAGAACTTGCGCTAACATTTCAGCGGTGGATACGCAGTGGTCAGCCATGCTGTCGAGTCACGAGGTTAAGCTCCGATACCAGTGTAAAAGGGACAAAGATACCACAATGCACAGCGGAAGATACCAAGGATCATCTCGTAGCAAGAGCAAGAACACACCGCAAGGACAAGTAAAGGTTGCGCTTTATTACTCGGGAGAGGATTACAACATCCAGCGCTCGCTGCGAAGGTCTACTCATAGAGCTTGTCCTTACACTAAGTCTGCTCCACTATTTAAAATAACTGTCGGCTAGTCAACCTATTACTGTACAATTGTACACGTGGACCTTCACGGTCAACCGCGATCTATCCAAAATATCTTTCTAGAACAATACAGTTCAATCTACATTCTACAGCATTTCTATGCTGCGCTGCTAAATTGCCACGCTACTCTACTACGTTGCTACGCTGCTATGTTGCGCTGGTCTGGAATCGCAGCTGCGCTGCTCTGCAATCGCAACTATAGCAACCTAGTTTCTAGCCACTAAGTACTCAACTATGTTACTCTGTTACAACATGCCTCCCTACAAAATTATAATTTGGGTGCGGGCAAAGTTTTTGTCATCATGTTAGCAACCATTTGCACATCCGGTAAATAACTCAATTTAAGGACTTTTCCCATCACCTTTTCTCTCACAAAATGCAACTTGATGTCAATGTGCTTACTCTTAAAGTGATGGCTTGGATTAGATTCAATTGCTATGGTTGCCTGATTATCACACCACACTATTTGAGGTATAGATTGCATAAAGAGAAGCTATTAGAGGAGAGACTTCACCCACAGTAACTCCTTAACTGTCGAGCTAGCAGCCATGTACTCAGCCTCAATGGTAGACTGAGCTGTTACCTTCTGAAGTTTTGCTCCTCCAGCAGCAAGTTCTATTGCCGATCTTCAGAATGTATCCAGTAGTGGAGCGTCGGCTGGGCATATCTCCGTAGCTCAATCGCTCCATGTATGAATTTTGACTTCCTCTCCACCGAAAAGGAGTCTAATATTTCGAGTTCCTGCAAGATAACGAAGAACTCTCTTTGTTGCCTTATAATCAAACTTCCTCGGATTTTGCAAGCTTCGGCCCAAAGCTCCAACCGTCGCGGCGATGTCTGGACGAGTACAGTTCATAAATGAGGCTTCTTGCAATCTGCTTGTAAGGAATGGACGACATAGAATATGCCTCCCATGAATCCAAGAAATCATCAACCAAAACACCACCATCCGTTTCCGTACCCTCCAACTTCTGCCTGAATTCCATAGGGGTGGCACTCCCCTTTGCTTATGACATGCCAAACTTTTCTAACATGTTCCCGATTGCTTCTTTCTGAGTTAAAAAGATAATTTTCTGTTTTCGTCTCTTTCTACCTGAATTCCTAGAATTTATTGTTGTTCATAGCCATTTTCAGCCATGAATGTACCCTCGGAAGCACCACAGACTACCCCAAAACAGCCTACTTTGATTCCACTTAGAATTCTACAGAATAACCAACCCAAGCTAAAACAACTCAACCAAATAGTTCTTAGGCCACTACGTATTTTCACCAATTTTTATATAACAATACCAAGCCGAATAATCACAACACTCATTCAAAGTTGCAGAAAAACAGCCTGCCAGAACTTTGATAAATCTGACCAACTTCACAATGAAGCCCTAAGCAAATCAGACTCACAATAGGTCTGCAAATTTGCCACAATATTTCCAACACAAAGAGGAACACACATGCAAAAATTCAGAAAATTTTGCTTATAGAACTGAAAGCAATTCTCAGATGAAATTCCCAAAAAGGAGAACAAACAGTTTCTGTCCAAAAAGATCCTAAGTCTAAAAATGACTAAGTCTTACAAATATACACTACAGCTTACTACTAACTGTACGGAGGCATACCAGCCGTACGTAATCAATCAAATACCTCTATTTCATGTGAGGGTAGCTCAGATCTACATTAATCATTAATACACAGGGCAAAAATATTGTTAAATATTCACAAGTTTTACGAATTCTGTTAAACGAATCTGGACCGTCCAAAATAAATATCATGTGATGGACGCGATTTCGCGTCCCTCATCAAAATGATCCAACTGACGGCGCCAACTTCCGTAGCTCCGGCGGCGTCCGATTCATCAAATGTCGCCCGTCGCATTTTGTTTCGTACTTGCGACATATGTCATGCCCCATAGTGTCGATTGCTCGCGCGCACGATATCATGTCGGCACGCGCGATATTCGGCGCGTGCGCACGATATCATGCACGCACGCGCGGTATTTCTCACGCACGCGCGGTTTTTTGCATGCACGCTCAGTATTCCGCACGCACGCACGGTTTTGGGCACGCGCGCTCGATTTTATGCATGCACGCGCGATTTCCTTACGCATATATAAGTTTCGTTCGCACGTGCGATTTAATTCCGATTCATATTTTCAGTTTTTTTGTTGAAAGGTACTAATTTCGTGCGATATGTTTTATTTCGTGCGTAGGTACACGGTTTTCAAAGTTGGATGCGAAACATCGTTTGGGCGACGTGACGCGATTTTGAGTATTTCGTGCTAGACCTTTTATATTGTGCGGTATGCTTCGATTCGTGCGTATGCACGCGATTTCGAAGTATGTACGCGGAGTCTCGTTTGGAAGCGCATCGGATTCCCGGGGGACGCTTCGATACACTATCTAATTATTTAAGTCGCGAACCCATGTAGGTTCGCGCGCACATGTAGTTAGGGAGGGTTTTAACCCTCGAACGGTGGATTTTGTCTGGCGTACAGCAAACGATGTTGGCCGCCTATGGGCCAACATCTTAAGGCGTTTCATGCATGTAAAGTAGACTAGACGTAGGCTAATTTTGCTTAGGCCTAGCGTAGCTCTTACTTAGCCTAATTCTCAGACTTAGAGAATTTAGCTTTTGGACAAGAATTTTCTCTTGGCAGCAGAGCTTTTCTCTTGCTCTCTCTCTCACCGATTGCCCACGTGTCTTTCTTCTCCTTGCTTGCTAGCTATAGAGGCTAGATACGATAAGAATATTTCCCCTTTTATTTTTGCTCATGTTTTTAATCCACGCGGCCTAAGGCCACGTCCGGAAGGCTTCCATCCAAACTTGGTCTTTTGGTGGAAGTGTGGAATTAGAGATCGTGGGGGAGCACATCTGTACCTTGCTGTGCCTTCCTCGGGTTGCTTGACGGTTTGGTTGTGTGTTTCTGTCTTGTTTTTATTTCGGTTGGCTTGGAAGGAGTGTATTTTTGATCGGAATTGGATTTTCCCTTGTTCCGGTTGGAATATTTCATGCTTTGTTGTCGTAACGAGATAACTCTTGTAGGGAATGTGATAAAGACCAAAGAGCCTAGTGGCTACCTCCTGGTTGAGCATAATTATTGGGTCCACTTCACTATAGGGGAGTATTCTTCCCTTTCTCTCTTTGGGTCATTGTCACTTTTATTCCTTCTCATGGTGTATACATTTTTTGACTTTTCATATTTATTTCCGTTGTTGTATATATTTGTGAGCATGACTTTGCTGGTTGTGATGCATGTTCGCTTGCTTGCCTCTCATGCACGACACATACAGTTCCAACCGCGTCGATTATCTAACGTCAGATTGCTTCGCGATCCGCCGTCCTTTTCCCTTTAAGCAAGCCTTACTTTCGTCTATGTGTCTTCGCGTCACTTGAAGTCCGATTGGGTACGTGCCAATAAAATTAGTACCTAGTACGCAAGTTGCTCTGACTGCGATGTGACCAGGGCAGCATGGCAGCACAATATCTTTATCACACACGCTGCTATGGCTGCGATGTAACCAGCGCAACAGGGCAGCATAGCAATGTGATACAGAGAGGACTAAAGGTTTCCAAAAACCAACACTCCCCCAAACCTTTAGACTCTCTCAGCCACTAAGTTTACATTTCTCCCTTCTCCCCTTCTGTTCAACCGTCACCACTGTTTGGGCTAACGTTACCACTGATTCAAACAATTCCGTACATCCCAAGCAATTAGTACCATTGCTCCCCCAATTTGCAGATCCATTCGAACCTCCACATTTAATCAAGATAGCATTAGAATCTCGTACTTGACAAAAGAAACATTTTGTATGCATGAAACGACACGCACTCACTAAACTGAATTTTCAAAACAACACTCCCCTGAAAGTTTAGTTTCGTACATCCGAAATAAAACATGAGCACAGTAGCCGCTATGATAGTGAGGTCAAAGCAGCGCAATTGCGAAACTAACCTTTTAAAAAACAATACCCCCCCCGAAAATTTAGTTCATGTACGACACGCAATTTTTGCGATATATATCGCGATAATTTATGTTGGTCCCGGTACGATATATCGAGGAATCTGCTCGATCGATATTCGATATATCGAATATCGAAATTATCGCGATATGAAACTACCTGATACCGAACACTTAGCGTAGCAGTATAGCAGCATAGCAGCATAGCAAGATGTGTTCAACGTCTCCACTGCTCCAGCTCCTTGCGGCCATCTCTTCCTAAATTCGTCATTCCTAGATACACCATTGCTTTCGCTGCCTCTTTTTAGGTCTTCAAAAATAAAAACTTTATTTTTCAATAAAATTTAGAACGATCAAAAACCAAATTTCAAAAATCCATAAATATTATCGAATGTTAATGGTAATCATTTCCGTAAAGTTACTTTTCACACCGTCTTCTTTTGACCACTTTCGGAATACGTTTTCTTCTACGATTCGTCCGTTGAATTCTACTTCATTTCTTCGTTTTCTTACTGAATTTTGATATTTTTCCCATTTTCGCAATTCTATTTTCTTCCAAATCACCTTCACTTCCTCCTAGTATTTTTACTTCAATAACCTCTTCCTCTTGCAAATGTTCATCAATCACCAATCTGTTGTTTGTAAAAGTGACAAAAATTGTCTCTTTTTTTGTCACCTCTTTCTCCACTCCATTTCCGGTCACAATAATTTCTCATTTTCTTTCCTCATGTTCAATATCTCGAAGAGCAACAATCGGTAAGTATACTAATTCTTCGACGGGAAGTGTAACCCTTCGTTTAGGGGGTCGAACTCGATTGTCATCCCATCCATTCTTGAAAATTCCTTAAGCACATGCACTTTTATATAGCGGACATACCCTGAAAGTATGCCCTACATCATTACAGTAAAAACAGTTTTCTCCCTTACAACTTTTCTTATTTCTCTGGAACTGTGAACTAATATCTTGAAAATTCCCCCTATTCTTTAGAGCCTCGTTATTAGCCTCTTCCTCTAAGACACACCTGATTGCTTAAGGTAAGTTCCAATTCCGTTTATCAACTTGTCTTAACCTATCTAAAGCACACCTATATTCTTTTGGTAATCCTTTCATTAATAAGAAAGCCTTTTGAGTATTTGTGAAGTTTCCTCCTGTAATATCATTTTCTACAAACAACATCTGTAACCCAATACGATAATTCTCGATAGTACCTCCATCATACTTATACTCAACTATTTTCGTGACATTACTCATCCAGTGATAAACAAAGGTCTTTTGATATACACGTTCTAAGCTCTTCCATAATTCAGCTGCACTTTCTAGACCAAGGTAAGTCATTAAAATTTCCTCGTTCAAGTATAGCTTGATAATCAGCAAACACTCGTTGTTCATCTCCTCCCATCCAACCGATGATTCAGCACATGTCCCATCCACCACATTCATTAGCTTCCTCGACCTGAAGTAGCTCTCCATAATACTCCTCCAATAGTAATATTTAGAACCGTCAAATATGAGCAAGGTTGATTCATCCAAAATAGGTAGCCATGGGCGTGGGCCTATAACCTGTTGTTCATAGCTATTTTCAGCCATGAATGTACCCTCGGAAGCACCACTGACTACCCCAAACAGCCTTCTTTGATTCCACTCAGAATTCTACAAACTAACCACACCAAGCTGAAACTACTCAACCAGATATTTCATAGGCCACTTCGTATTCCCACCAATTTTCGTATAACAATACCTAACCGAATTATCACAACACTCAGTCAAAGTTGCACAAAAACAGCTAGGCAAAACTTTGATAAATATGACCAACTTCAAAATGAAGCCCTAAGCAAATCAGACACACAATAGGTCTGCAAATTTGCCACAATATTTTAAATTCAAGGTGGAACACACATGCAAATTTTCAGATGATTCAGCCAATAGAAAATGAGAGCAATTCTCAAATGAAATTCCCAAAAAGGAGCAAAATAGTTTCTCTCCAAAAGTGTTCCTGAGTCTAGAAATGACTAATTCCTACTGTTGTTTTTGGAAGATTCAGTTTCGTACATGCGTGCGAGTATTTTCGTGCAAACTTTATTACCGGAATTAATGTGGAGGCTCGAACGGATTTGCGGATTGGGGATTAAATGTACGAGTAAAATTAATGGACTAATTTAGTGGCGCAAAATGTGTTGGGAAATGGACGGGGAATCGCGAAGCGATCAGATGTGAAATGTACGAAATGTTTAAAGTGTACGTCGGCCGTACAGAACATAATGGGTTAGGCGGCATCTATGGAAAAAGGACGCCGGTGGTACGCATAATATATTTTGGACGGACTTACTTTGAATCTGATCGGCGGAATTTACGGAGAGGTACGCAGTTTTGGTAAGCACATGATTAGATGGTACGGTTTATTTTGGCAAGTAGTTCGAGCTAGACGTGGAGGGCGGACGACGTCCGCCAACATTTTCAATTGATCGCATTTTTATGATGACGTACTATCACGTGGACCGTACTTATGCGATGTCGGTTCACTACGTGGTTTTGTCTACAGGTGACTAAGCAAGCTGTCACTAAGCGGTCGGATTTTGCGGACGCGTCTGTGTAAATATTTGAATTAACATTTTTTTGTCTTATGTGAATTAATATTTTAGTGTTGATAATTACAGTTTCTATTTAGGTGATCATTTAGGGTTTCGGTAATTTAATTTGTGTGTATGCAATGTCGTACTTGGAGATAAGTGTACGCTTATGATTGGTCAACTCACAGGTGTGCACTTACGGTTAGGCTATTTGTTGTAGTAGGTTATAATGATTAAATACTATTTAGTGGAAGTTACGTTGGTTAATTTGACACGTAGCGATTTGTTGACAGCTCACAAATGTATATATAGATTTGAGCTTCATTAGGAAATCATCATCAATGCTTGTTAAGAAAACTAGGGACCAAAGATAAAGTAATTTAGGGTTGTCTATTAGGTCATGCATTTATATGATACATTTATTGTTTGATTATACTTTTGTTTATGTGTGATGCATTCTTATATTATTATTTATATTTGTTATTTATATACTTCTTTGTTATGCATTATTTATGCATTTGTCCTAGGGTTTTTTGTGATTTTCATGTAACCCTAAATGTTATTCATGCATCTGTGGATGCATGCTTGCTCCATTTGTGTACGGATGATTGCTTTGCCTTGTGCGGATGAATGATTGCATCTGTGTATGCATGTATGTTAAATGGAGGATGCATTTCAAATGATTGTTCATTGGCCTAACTTTGCTTAACTTTTTTTGTTAGATAGTTTGGGTGGCTTTTGCGGTCTATTTTAGACCAAAGAACAACACCTACAAATATACACTACAACTTAGTACTAAGTGTACGAAGGCATACCAACCGTACAAAATCAATCAACTACCTCTATTAATGTGAGTGTATCTGAGATCTACACTATTAATTAATACACAGGACAAAACATTGTTAAATATTTACACGTTTTACGAATTCCGTCAAACTAATCAAGACCGTCCAAAATAAATATCATGTAATGGAAGCCATTTCGCGTCCCTCACCAAATTGACGGCGCTGCCGTCCGTAGCTCTGGTGGCGTCCAATTCATCACATGTTGACCGCCGCATTATGTTTCGTACAGCGGATGTACAATTTAAATCATTTCGAATATTAATCATCGGATCGCTTCGAGATCCGCTGTCCATTTCTCCAACACATTCAACACTTTCGTCTATGTTTCTTTGCGTCACTTGAAGTCCAATTCCGTACGATCAATACTCTAAGTACCTAGTACACAAGCTGTTATGACTACGATGTGACCAGCGCAGCATGATAACAGCTATCTTTTTCATACATGCGGCTATGGCTGCGGTGTGACTAGCGCAGCATGGTTGCATAGCAATGTGATATAGAGAGGACTAAAGGTTTCAAAAAACCAACACAAGTAAGGTGCAGCGCTGCCTCTCAGTGAGTCCCGAAGCAGCAGTGGTGCCTGAAATGAAGTGTAAAAGATGTTCTCATTCTGCAGCAGTAGGGTCTTCTAAGCTGCCTGTATTGGTGTTCAGAAGCATGCCTGGTCCGTTATGCGAATATGCGTGTGAGTGTGGATATGCGACTAGTGTAGGAAGTGCATGTAGTGGCTGGCTAGGGATATTAAGACAAAATGCAAGAGGAAAGTCTATTTCGATACAGGTCTGGACCTTATAAAATGGAAGATGTGCATCTTGGATGGACAGGTTAGGTTGTCGAACAACGAGGTTAGCTTCTTCGAGCCAGCCTATGTCCACCAGGTTAGTCCACTTGGAACGAACCCCATGGGCTAGCGAACCGTGGCGTCCGACATCAATGATCAGTGGTGGTCCAATTAATAATTTAATCCGCTTGTAATCTGCGAGGATCGTGGGTCGAGGGTCATTGTAAGCTGCGAAGTTTTCTAAAACGTTTCCAAAAGGGCGATCCAGTTTTTGGAAGAAGTGGATAAGACGCACCACCTCGAAAAACAACTAAGTACGTAAATCCGCGAGACCTAAACCTTTCGCGGCTCTAAACATACCTTGACATTCCCATCCAGCAAAAAAAAGATCGATTGGTATTAATCCCTACAAATGGTGATTTCCTATTAGGCGGATAACATGTGGTAGAGCCGAATGCATGTCATAAAAAATGGACTGGGGTAAAAGGTGTGGATATTGTTCATGCAAGATTTGACAGTGATGCAGCTGAGCGCGCCGAGCTAAGGGATCAATATCTACCGAATAATAGTGTTTAATAAAAAGCCCGTTCCAGCAAGAGAGAAGTGAAGTACCGATTCATGCGAAAATGTCTAAAATAACGAGACCATTCGAGTGAGGTTGTAAACTGACCGGTTTGCATTTAATGGGCACGAACCTGGAAGGATCCATCATAATGGACGGTGGATCTAGAATACTAGATAAAGGAATAGGAATAGTAAATATGTATAGTCGTCAAAATCCGAAGAGTCAATGGTAAATCGAGGTGTACAAAATAATTTTGGCGAAACCCTGGGGATCTGGTGAGATTTCATCCGCAATTAGAGATTCAAAGATGTTTGAACCTATGCCAACTGCGGCATAGGCTGGCAAGATTAGTGCCGAATGGGCCGTAGTAGGCATGGGCTGCCGGGCTGAGATAAGAGGTAAGCAAATTTAACGTTCTGGAAAGTTGTTCGGTTTGTACCAAAATGTTTGTTCATGGATTTCAACCACCCCCCCAACTCGGAAAATGACGTCTTGACTGACCAAGCATTCATAATCACTACACTTGGTGACCAAGGCATGAGCATATATTTCTGCGAAATCGGTCGCTGACTGACTCTGAACTTGAAAACAGATAGGTTTCATCATAATAGCGAGGACAACTTTGTGGTACATGCGGAAGTCAACAGACGTGTGGTAGTGGGTTGTAGCTTATCTACTGTAAGACCTATTTTTATGGCAAATTCTGACCCGATGATAATAGGTTTTGGGCTCGTGTCCATGAGAGGCAACGCAGGAGCAACCCCATTAACTGTAAAAACGACCAATTTGTTATCTAAGAAACTGATAAGTGGAATGAGGCTACAACGCTCTTCAAGAGTAATAGCTTGAAGGGAGAGGGCATTATGATGGTTTTGAAGTGCTTCTAACGCCACTGCTGAAGGTGTTAGATCTACAATTTTTTCGTTGCTATCCGGCTCAAGAAGCATGGAGGACAAGATGGACAAACATTCTTTGACCTTATAAGTGTCTTGTATGCTCTTTTCCATAATTGTTAATGCTTCAGCGGTGATGCTTAAGGCCAATTATGGAATAGGCGAGCGAGGTTCTTTAGCAAACGATAGTGGGATACGCCTGTTAGTGGGTTTTGACTCGCGATTATATCGCGAGTCCCTTAAATCTGAGTTGCCCGCTTTTGAACAATGGACTCCCGAAGAGATCACCTAACAAAAAAAGGGCATATGGACCACAGTTCGAGCCATTCCCAGTAATTGCGGTTTGACCTACGCCATAAGCGCGGCAAACTGCTCTTCCATCATGGCCGCAACGGTAGCCTGCATCTCGGCTTTCTCTCCATCCCTCATAAGTACACATAGCAGTCTTATCCGCACAGTTGCGTGCGTCGTGACCAGTGTTACCACATCGGAAGCATATACGAACACCAAGGTTTGATGGTAATGTTCCCATCGCTGGAGCCCTTGGAGGTCTCGGATTGGGCCATGGGTTGCGTGGATTAGGATTATGATTCGGGTTTGCATTACGAGAATACTTAGGTCGCTCGTGAGCGTCCCACCAACTAGTCTGCATTACATAGCGTACGTCATATTTTGCAGCCTGCTCGAAAGTAAATTTGAGGCCATATGCCTTAGTCAAATGGCTTTAGTGTTTGGTTTAGCCTTTCTGCTACACTATTTTGTTCTGGATTATGTGGTACAATTTTCTGGTGTTGAACTCCCTGATATCTTAAGTATTCCTCAAATTGGTTAGAAGTATACTCTCCCACATTATCACTCCTTATTCTCTTAATAGGGGTGCATGGAACTTCTCACTCCAGGCTTTCTATTCTTTGAAGTAAGTTGGTGTTTCTGAATTTGTTTTTAGAAAATAAACTCTAGAGTATCTAGACCAATCTTCAGTGATTGTCAACATATATCTTCTTCCTCCAACTAAAGGTACCTCTGCTAGTCCCTAAATATTTGTGTGGATCAAATCTAGTACTTTTTCACCCCTATATATGGCGGCTTTAGGAAAAGGAAGTCTGTGAGTTTTTCCTTGGGCATAACCACTACAATCATCCACCATTTCATTATTTCTGAACTGAATGCCTTCTACCACACCTAGCTTCTTCATCTCCCTCAACCTATCAAAATGCACATGCCCCAACTGCTTATGCCAAATCATCAATTTTGGGACACCAACATAGTAAGCATTCTTCTTTTCATTACTCAGGTAAAGCCTAAACATTCCTTGGCTACCCTTATCTGCAGTGAAGTAAACTTCATCCCCATACTTGGCTGTAAAAACTCCCTCTCTAGTAAAAGTATCAAACTCTTTGTTATCTAACACAGATGTAGAAACAAGTTTTTTACTTAGCTGAGGAATATAAAGCACATCGGAGAAAGTGAGAATAGAATTCTTACCCCCCACTAAAACTTCCAGGTCAACCGATCCCACTAGATCTGTAGTAACAACTCTCCCATCCCTATACTCTATTTCTACAGTAGGGATTTTCCTTAGCTTAGTGAAGAGGTCCTTCTCACGACACATATGCTTGGATGCACTTGAGTCGATGATCCATCCTTCTTGTGGAGCTTCCCGAATTGCTCCAAGGGCACACTTTTGTCTCCAAGGGATCTCCTTCTCCTCCAGACTCTCGTCAAGAAGAAGCTCCCCATCCTCCTCATAGGACTCATCCTCGATGTCTCCTGTCACCTTTGTGACCAAAATTGCCTTTTTTTCCCTTCGGAAGAACCCCCTCCTTGGTTCTCTTTGAGCCTCAGCTCCGCCAGCTTGGCACAATCTGCAATAAAGTGCCCTGGCTTTTTGCAAAAATGACATAGGCCCTTTGGGGGCCTCGGTCCTCCAAGTTGGACTCTTTCTCCTTTGTATGGTTTTTTCGGTTCCGGTCTCCACAATTCCCCCCCGGCGGCTAGAGCTTGAACGCTCTTTCCACCTCCCCTGATCTCCATGGTATTTTCCTACACAAGTATCATCCTGACCACTTTATTCCACTTCCATGAACTATCAGTCATTTCTTGTACTCGGTACACTAAGTTCTCATACTTGTCTGGTAACTTCATGATGAGAGTGTTTACTTTCATTTTCATTGTGCCTGTCCAACCAGCACTTTCCATCTCTATATACAAACAAGAAAAATCATTGCAATAATCTAACATCTTTCTTTTTTTGTACGTGTAACTCACTAGCTTTTGCTCAGCCAACTGGAGCTCCTGAATAGTACCAGCTCTATAGATCTCCACCAAACTTTCCCACAACTCCTCGGCCTTGTAAATTTTAAGGTGAGAGGTGGCCAAGGCTCGAATGAGATGCCTTAGAATGAAGTTCTTGGCAGCCATGTTTTTGTCTTACCACATTTGAACATCGTTCTCCTCTGTCTTCACGACCGCCGCTCTTGGTGCCATGGCAAAAGGGGTGAGGGGTGTCTCCTTCCCTTTCCCATTTTCGGACACATTGCTGTCCCCATCGTCTGCCTCCTCCGCGGAAGCAGTCGGTGCAGCAGGAAAACCTTACTCCTCCAAATCCTTGCGGAGTTTGCAAGGTGGACGTTTCACTTGTCCACTAACGATACCCCAGTATCGTTTTTCACACAAAGCTCCCATCATCATGGCTTCCCAATAGATGAACCCAGATCCATTGAAAGTGAGTACCCAAGAGGGTGGGCCCATAACCTGCAATTCTGTGTCCTCCAATAGACTACAGAATAAAGGAAGCCTCTAGATAGTTGTTAACTAGCCCACTTTAACCCACATCCACTGCTGGCCAGGTAATGAAGCTGATAATCAGAATGCACCCCTGTGCAGCCTAGACTCCCTTGAGTCCGTAGGAAAAAGATTTTCTTAAAACGCCCAACTAGGCGATAAGTCATGAGGCAGTAAAAATGCCAATTTGTACAAACTCTCAAAAGGAGAGGTGACTGCCTACCAAAATTTTCTAAGTCCTGATTCCCTCTAATAACATCTATCTACTAAAGTACGGACCAATCAGATTACTGTACCGTACCAAAAAGTACTAGTGCCGATGTACCTTTTGTACGACCTATGTACGATAGGACTATTAAGCGGACGCGTGTCTCTTTTTCACTCGTCCGTACATTCTTCGGAATTCCTATGACCAAATGTCATCTCTCCACGTGGCTCTAGGTCATGCCACGTCACTAAACGCCAAAGTGACTTCTCCGGGATTTTGGCGATGATGTGCGCTGTTCGATTTGCAGCGAGACGCAATCTTGGCCGTAATAAATACTTGCGCGATATTTGTTTTGTTGTCGAAACAAAATGAGTGGTATCCGTTTTGAATTGGTACATTTATAAAACTGTATCCATGCACGCCAAACACAGTTTTAGTTTAATGGATTTGCTCCTTCCTAAATATATATATATATATCTATCACATACTATAGGATTTAGCATTGGTCCTAGTCTAGTAGGATAAAGTTGACCAATATCGGCCAGCTTGACGAACTGCACGTACCGGGATCAAATCCCGGGTCCGTCAGGTATATTTTTAGTAGCCTTAAAAATATCTGCCTGTTGAACCAAGGTAGCCATGGATCAACCACTCTCTCTCTCCTTCAGTGACTACAACAAGTATGGGGGCTAGAGAGAGGAGGTGTAGGCAGGCTGTCTGTCCTTTTTCTTTCTTTTTTTTATTTACATTTTAAACCTAGAAAATACCCTAGAAATCTATTAATTTGAACACTTGGGACTTCAACAGTTTACAAACCAGATTTTATTTCCTTTTTTCTACATATCCCTCTGGGTGCTTGATATATATAACTTCCTCCAAATTCCCATGCAAGAAAGCAGTTTTCACATCCATTTGATGTTATTCCATATCCTCTAGTGTTCCTAAAGATAAAATAATCCTAACAGTAGGAAACGAACTACATGTGAGGACGTCTCTTTATAATCAATGCCCTCTTTTTGGCTATACCCCTTAGCAACAAGCTTGGCCTTATATCTCTCAATGGTTTTATCGGGATTCGGTTTTAACTTGAATACCCATTTATAACCAATCGCTTTCCGATCCGGTGGAGTTCAACAAGCTCTAAAATTTGAGCCTCCATAATTGACTTTATCTCGTCATTCGCCGCAGCAATCCACAGATCTTTTTATGGAACGGAGAAAGCTTCTTGAATGGTAAGAGGCTCCCCTCTGATTGCAAAATAAGCAAATCCACTCGGTCACCTCCTAGCCGGCTGCTTTTTCTTCTTCCCCCCGGAAAATCCGAAGCGAGAACTGTTGGTTATCGACGTAGTCTTGGAGGAGGAGGAGGAGGAGGAGGAGGAGGAGGTGGTCCGGTAGTAGTTACAATAGTAGGTGGATCTGGCAGCCCCAAATGATGTGGTAGTTCAGATGTAGAGGAAGAAACTGCTGTTTGCTTGAAAAGAATCTACTCAAGGATGACATATTCCTGCGATTATATTCTGCCTTTTCCGCCTCATTCATGCTAAAACCATCAACAGATTGGCTTTCTTCTTTGGTCTGAACATTCCTAACAATATGAATTGTATTTTTCTGAGGATTATACACTCTATATCGTACGCACTCATCATCATAGCTCAAAAATATCCTAGGTAAAGATTTAGACTTAATTTCCAATTTGGAAGGTTATCTAACATAAAACACTTACTTCCAAATACTCTAAAGTGACTAACATTTGGCTTTCTTCCTGTCCACATTTCATAAAGTGTTTTGTCCTTCACAGATCTGGTTTCTATTTTTTTTCTAATGTAAGAAGTAGACTAAAAAAGCTTCCCCCTAAAATTTCGGATCTACACCTTTATCTATCATCATAGATATATCACATTCAATCAAGTACCTATTGAGTCTTTCAGCCACGCCATTCTTTTCCGGAGTTTAAAAAACAGTAAAATCATGAGAAATTCCATTTTTTTTCATGTATTCAGCAAATTCATTTGATACATACTCTTGACCCTTGTCAGATCGCAAAGCAATGATCGATATTTCGTGAAGTTTCTCTGCCCAGATTTGGAAATGCTTAAAATGTGTGAAGACCTTGCTCTTCTCTTTCATAAAGTACACTCGGCTGAAACGTGAGTAGTCATCGGTGAAGGTAACAAGGTATTTCCTTCCACTCAGGGAAGGAACTTTGGCCGGTCCCCATACATCCGAGTGGATAAGGGCGAGAAGATCCTTTGCTCGATAATCTAAAGTATGTGGTAGGGAAAGCTTATGAAGCTTTCCTAAAGCACAACCATCACAAATATAGGATTCTTTTTCACCAAGCTTGACACCTTCTATCATATTAGTCTTCACCATCTTTTTAAGCCTCTCATTAAGAACATGCCCAAGCCTTTTATGCCACAAAACATTTTCAAAAAGAACACTAGAATACATAAAATCAACTTTATTAACCAAGTCCATCCGATACAATATGTTTGGGCCTCTAGTTCTCACTAAGGCTACTCTCCCATCCTTGCTTACTCTCTTTTTGCCTTTGCTCTGAAGAACATCAAAACCTTTACTCTCTGCAACTGAGGTAGAAAACAATTTTATCTTAAATTTACGCACCATATAAAACATCATGCAAAGATCTTTTTACAGCTTTGCCATCTATCTCACAATTCAAATCTATGCTACCCTTAGCATTAGCTTCCGCAGTGGCACCACAAGGATAAAAGATTTGACGAGTAGGGATAGGTGTCATATCCTTGAAATAGGATTTGTTCCAACACATATGGGAGGAACTCTCCTAGTCCATAATCCACCCGAGATCTTTCTCTCCCTCCATCATCTTTGCAATAGCAAAGAAATCGGTGTCGTCAGTTTTAGGAAAACTAACAACCTCTGATTTCTCCTTCTCCATCTCTTTCGCCGGTTCCTCTTCCTCCGCTGAAAAAGCCGCAGTTTTGCTCAAAGGTTTTAGTGTAAATGGAGCTCCTCTCACCTTCCATCCTTTGCGATAAGTACCAGTTTCACACGCTTTTATATACAAAGGATAAAACTTGTACAAATGAACATTATTATAGCAATAGAAACACCGTTCATATTGTTGAAAAGACTGATTTCCTTGAAATCTATTATCTCTCTCAAACTGAGCATTGTAAGCTACTGCTGGCATTCCTGAATTAAATGCCAACTGATTTGCTTCTTCTTCTAACGCATACTCTATAGGTGTAGCTAGATTCCACTGTGTCTTATCCAATTTTTTCAGTTTATCTTAGGCACCTTTATACTCAGTAGGAAGCCCCCTTACTAAAACCATTGCTTGGTGATACTCAAAAAATGAACCACTAGAACATGTACTTTTGCAACTAGAAGTCTGAATTTATTGCAATATTCTGCCATGCTTCCGCCTGTATACTTATATTCCAAGATCTGCCCAGCAGTTATAATCTCATGTTATGCATTACGGTTAGAATATGTCTTTTTCAAAGCATCCCAAATCTTTGATGCTTTAGAAGCCTGAATGTATGTCATATGCAGCTCCTTAGATATCATTAATTTTATTAGATGAAGAGCGTGCTCATTCTTTTGATCATAGTTTACATCTGTTTCTACCATAGATCCATTAACAACATCAAAAAGCTTCACTTGTACAAATTAAGACTTGACAAAGTCAGCCCAATACAGATTTTCTCTCCCATCAAAAACCGAAATTTGTGAAGGCGGGCTCGTCACCTGTTGTTCTGAGACAACAGCCGGAACCAAAGAGGATAAGGATGTGAAACTCTAAGACCTCCATTGGTCCTCAGAGTATGCAGATCCAAAAGAAGCTAATCTAGATAGTGCCGACTCCAAGTTAATATAAACCCAAATGACTAGCCCCTTGACAGTCACAATCCCAATATAGATTCACCCCTGTGAAATAACACTTTCTGTGTGCTCAGTTCCACCACAGAATGCAAGGTTAAAATATGAGATTTGGACACATTCACCCACTTTGACTTTCCCTTATAAATGCAGCCACCCTGGCAGACAAAAACTCTGACCGACTAAGTCCCTGTGTAGCCTAGACTCCCCTGAGTCCGCAGCAAAAAGAATCACTGAAAATGGTCAAGTAAATTGATAGTTATGGCTGGCCAAAGTTTGCCATTTATACAGAGTGCTCTCTGGGAGAGGCAGCTGCCTACCCAAAATTTTCTAAGTCCTATTCCCTCTCTAAAACTCTATCTACTGAAGTACGGCACCAATCAAATTACTGTGTCGTACAGAAAAGTACAGGTGCCGGTGTACTTTATGTACGGCCATTGTACGACATGGCCAAATATCGACACGTGTCAAATCAGGATTAGTTCCTATAATCTCCGGAATTCCCATAGTCGAATGTTATCACGCCACGTGTCATCTGACGTGGCAAATACCATAAAACGCCAAAAATGCCTTTTGCGTGATCGCGGCGCCTATCGTGGCCGTCCGATCAAAACCGGCTATAATCATAGCCGCTGAAATTCGACGCGCGGTATTTGTTTCGCTATCGAAACAAATGCGCGGTATTTGTTTCGCTATCGAAACAAATGCGCGGTATCCGTTCTGTCCACATACCGTACTTCGCACTAAATCAAACTGTATCTATGTACTAAGTATCTATTAGCCGTTAAACGGATTAATCTACATATGACGATTTATATATTTATCAAACCCTACATATCGTAATATCTGTCGTAGACTTAACGGCTAAAGCTAACAGCTAATGCGAATTGACAGACGGCAGATACCAGGATCAATTCCTGGGTCCGTCAACTAGCTTTTGGTAAGTCTACCTAATTCACCCCCTGTCTTCTCTAGAGAGCCTAGGCAGCCATGGCTCTAGCTCCCTATCCTGCTTTCAGTGACTATAACAAGTGTGGGGGCTTGGATAGGGGAGTTAGAGGCAGACCGCCTCAACTCTTTTTCTATCCTAATACAGACCTAGAAAATACTCAAATATCAACACTCCCCTTATTTTCTAGTCTATTTTCTTTCATCTTCCACAAACATGTAAACAAACACCCCCTCCCTTTTTTTTTCTTTTCTTTTTCCTTTTTCCTTTTCCTTTCATAAAACTTAAATATTTAACACAATGCATTAAATGAACTGAAATGATAATTGCATCACACATTTTAGTTAACATCCCATTTTTCATAAACCCGAGCAAATATTTTATCCACTTCATCACTGTTTCATCCACACACAAACCGATTTCTCTCTTGCGATCCAAAGAGCCAGCCTCATTTCCAATCTGCAACATATACCCAGATGCTAACCCTTTTACAGGCACATCTTCACAAGTGACGTCACACCAAGTAGTGATGTCAAATCTATCCACCCCCAAATATTCCCAACTGGGAGAGGCAGCTGCCTACCCAAAATTTTCTAAGTCCTATTCCCTCTCTAAAACTCTATCTACTGAAGTACGGCACCAATCAAATTACTGTGTCGTACAGAAAAGTACAGGTGCCGGTGTACTTTATGTACGGCCATTGTACGACATGGCCAAATATCGACACGTGTCAAATCAGGATTAGTTCCTATAATCTCCGGAATTCCCATAGTCGAATGTTATCACGCCACGTGTCATCTGACGTGGCAAATACCATAAAACGCCAAAAATGCCTTTTGCGTGATCGCGGCGCCTATCGTGGCCGTCCGATCAAAACCGGCTATAATCATAGCCGCTGAAATTCGACGCGCGGTATTTGTTTCGCTATCGAAACAAATGCGCGGTATTTGTTTCGCTATCGAAACAAATGCTTGGTATCCGTTCTGTCCACATACCGTACTTCGTACTAAATCAAACTGTATCTATATACTAAGTATCTATTAGCTGTTAAACGGATTAATCTACATATGACGATTTATATATTTATCAAACCCTACATATCGTAATATCTGTCCTAGACTTAACAGCTAAAGCTAACGGCTAATGCGAATTGACAGACGGCAGATACCAGGATCAATTCCTGGGTCCGTCAACTAGCTTTTGGTAAGTCTACCTAATTCACCCCCTGTCTTCTCTAGAGAGCCTAGGCAGCCATGGCTCTAGCTCCCTATCCAGCCTTCAGTGACTACAACAAGTGTGGTGGCTTGGATAGGGGAGTTAGAGGCAGACCGCCTCAGCTCTTTTTCTATCCTAATACAGACCTAGAAAATACTCCAATATCAACAGGATGCGGATGTAGTCATCTCGGAACCAAACCAAGCAAGAAACTTTCACAAAAACCGGTCTAAAAAATAGCAACTTCAACAGTTGATAAAACCCAAACCAGATTCACAATAGCCCTGCAAATTTACCACAATGTAGATAACATGAGGATGAACACACACACAAATTACAAGTAATTTTGCCAACAGATCTGTGAGATATTCACACATAAAAATGCCAAAAACAAGTTGTATAGTTCTTGACTACAAAGTGTTCATACCTTCAAAGTTGTCTAAGTCCTATTAGTATACACTGAAGCCTATGCTGCTAAACGTACGCAGGCATACCAGCGAACAATAAATACCTACTGCTCGAACCGAACAAGGTACGTCATAGAAAGAGATTCCTATACTAATCAGCTTACCACACAAAGACAAAAATCAACTTAACTAGATATTTACAAAGAGTAGGATTCTGTATGCCACGTCATTTGTTGCGTATACGGTTCACACGGACCATCGGTTTCCGTCCGCAGTGTACATATCAGATTCAGCACCGTAGACAAATCTCCATGTGCCATTTTGTCCTCAAGTGTATATATGCACCAACAATTAGATATTCTGGAGTGTCTTCTTTCTTGTAGTGACTTGTGTCTTGGAGTGTATACAAACGTGTACTCCCTACCGATCTAGTGGAACATCAATTCTAGCGTGTACTCAAACGAACTTACAACCTAACATATGCTAAGTCGTGAAACTTGTTGATATTTGAGTATTTTCTAGGTCTATTTTAGGATGGGAAAATAGCAGAGGCAGTCTGCCTCTAACTTCTTCTCCAAGCCCCCAAACTTGTTGTAGTCACTGGAGGCTGAAGAGGGAGCTAAAGCCATGGCTGCCGTAGCTCTCTAGAGAGACAAGTAGTAGAATTTGAGTAGATTTACCCAAAGGAATGACGGACCAAGGATTTTATTCTGGTACTTGCCGTCCGTCATACTAGCCGTTAGCTTTGTCTGTTTAGTCTAGGACTTGTGCTAAGGTGTAAAGGGTTTGATATGTATTTAAACACATACACGTAGGTTTTCCGATTTAACTAGATTACGGTCTATAGGACATAAAAACAGTTGTTCTATTAGTACCGGACGAAACAAATAGTACGGACATTTGTTTCGACAGTTCGTATTTAATACCTATATCAATCGCACGGCCGTGGTTAGCGTCAATCTCGCGGAAAGGACAATTTGGCCATTTTCGGACTCCGCCACTCCGGATGATACGTGGCAACAACGTACGAGATTACGAAATTTCCGGAACGGAAGAAAACAAATCCGGAAGTGACAAATGTCGCACTATGGCGACATTGAACAATATACGTACATTAAGTACTCCGACACTTGTACTTTTTTCTACGATACTATTTTTCTGACGCGGCATGACCTCGCGCCACGTGGAGAGATAAGATTTGGAGGTAGGAATTTCAGAGATTATAAATGCGAATCCGGATAAGACATGTGTTGACTTTTTAGCCATGTTGTACGATGACCGTTTAAAAAGGTACACCGGCATCTGTACCTTTATGTACTATACAGTAATGCAATTGGTCCGTACCTCAGTACTAGAGGGTTTAGAAAGGGGTTTAGGACTTAGAATATTTTTGGTAGGTAGCTGCCTCTCCCAGAGAGCACCTTATATAAATGGCAAACTTTGGCCAGCCATATCCATCAACTCAATTGACCAAATTCCGTGATTATTTTTGCTGCGGACTCAAGGGAGTCCACGCTACAAAGGGTTGTAGTCGGTCAAAGTGTTTGCCTGCCAGGGTGGGTGCATTTCGAAGGGAAAGTCAAAGTGGGTGAATGTGTCCAAATCTCATATTCTAACTTTGCATTCTGTGGTGGAACTGAACACACAGAAAGTCTTATTTCACAGGGTTGAAGTTGTAATGGGGTTATGATTGTCAAGAAGTCAATCATTTGGGTTTATATAAACTTGGAGTAGGCACTATCTAGATTAGCTTCTTTTGATCTGCGAATTCTGTGTGGGAATGGAGCCCATAGAATTTCAGGTTATGGGCCCACCATCTAGGGTGCCTATGTTTGATGGACAAACTTCACTTATTGGGAGTTTTCAATGGAGGGATTGCTTTTCGAGAAGCACTTATGGGGAATTGTTTCGGGACAAGTGAGGTGTCCGCCACCGGGCTTTGGAGGAGCTCACTATAAAGAATCATCTGGGGCTGCCTAGAAAACCAACCAGAGTTTAGATGCAACAGAAGGTGAATGGAAAATCATTATAGTGGAAGGAGATATAAGGGAGAAGGATAAAGGGACACCTATGGTGAGGGGAGCTAGGCTCTCGGCTACGGTTCCACTTGTGGGGGTTATAACTGAACTAAAAACTGAAGAAAATGATAGGAATATTTGGGAATATAAAAACAATATAACAAAACATCTCATACTTAGATGTGTGTCTAATTCCATAGCTATCACTCTTTTAAGTCAAATCAAGTCTTCGGAGATATGGGAAGCACTAATTCAGATTTATAAGAGTGAGACTATAGAAAGGCAGCAGTTAGTAAAACAAGAAATA
Organism: Zygnema cylindricum; assembly: GCA_037447655.1. Classification (NCBI taxonomy): domain Eukaryota; kingdom Viridiplantae; phylum Streptophyta; class Zygnematophyceae; order Zygnematales; family Zygnemataceae; genus Zygnema; species Zygnema cylindricum. The sequence goes on along the minus strand of JBBHKE010000237.1, from coordinate 53,534 downwards.
GAGGCCTATGCTTATAAAGGCGGTAGCATGATAGAGTTTTGCAATGATATTGCTGCATTATATGTTGAGCATTCTAGTGCAGGATATGTAGAATCTGAGGAGAGAAAGATTAATACACTAATCATGAAACTCCCAGATGAGTACGAAGACATCATTTACCGTATGCAGGGAATGGATGTCTCCTCGTGGACTTGGAGCATCACCATGGGGATAATACTTGTGAGGGAAAGCACCTTGGAGCTTCGTAGGGGAAGTGACAGGGTGACTGCATTTACAGCTGGTGGTTATTGGCGGAAGCGTGATGTGAGGAATGGCGGCGACGAGCGGAAGCGTGATGAGAGGAAGAAAGACAAAGGTAAACCTTATCGAAACTTCGGTGGAAAGAGAGGGAGAAGAAAAGAAAGGGGAGCTTTGGAAAAAGGGGTTTCCTTCTTTTGTAGAGAACTGGGTCACCATATAGAGGAGTGTCCTCGTTTGGAAAAACTTAGAAGTTGGGGTGTGAATGAGGAGGAAAGAGGGGGAAGAGAAGAAAGAGGATGAAGAAATCTTAGAGCTTCTTCATATCGGTAGAATGGAGAAGAGAGAAAAGTACACAGAAATTCCATGAAGGCAACAGTGTGCTTTTGGAGGTATAACAAAAGTAAAGAGAGAGGAGGTACTTGAGGATGCCGAGGAGTGTAGAGTGTATGACTTATAAATGAGAAAGTCAGTTCTAGGATCCATAAGTTAAAACAGGAAAAAAAAAATTAATGAGGATAATTATATAGGTATTTTGGAATTAGAAAACAGGTCGGAAAGGGAGACTTCAACGGATTCCGAGGAAAAAGGAGAAGTGAAACTAGAAGGGGTTTAAAAGGATATGGGAGAAGAGGTATATCTAATGAAAGGTTTAGAGGAGGAGAAATATTTATTGGGAATAAATTTAGAAAGTGAGAGTGAGGAAAGTTTAATTTTTGGGGGTAATGGGTTTGACATCACTAAAGGGAGTGATGGCATTTATAAAGGTGCGCTTGTAAAAGGGTTAGCATCTGGGTGTGTATTGCAGATTGGAGATGGGGCTGGCTGTTTGAATTGCAAGAAGGAAATTGGATTTAGTGTGGATGGAAAAGAGATGAGGTGGATAAAATCTTGGCTTGGATTTCTAAAAAGTGGGATGCTAAATAAAATGTGTGGTGTAATTATTATTCCGGTTTATCAAATGCTCTATTTTAAATACGAGAATATTTTCTTAAGGTTTTATGAAAAGAAAAGGAAAAGGAAAAAGAAAAAGGGTGGAGAGGGTGATATTGCTTGTTTGTTTTTATTGGCTGTGTGGGAGCCGAAAAGAAAATAGACTAGAAAATAAGGGGAGTGTTGATATTTGAGTATTTTCTAGGTCTATTTTAGGATAGGAAAATAGCAGAGGCAGTCTGTCTCTAACTTCTTCTCCAAGCCCCCAAACTTGTTGTAGTCATTGGAGGCTGAAGAGGGAGCTAGAGCCATGGCTGCCTAAGCTATCTAGAGAGAAAAGTAGTAGAATCTGAGTAGATTAACCCAAAGGAATGACGGACCCAAGATTGATCCTAGTACCTGCCATCCGTCATAGTAGACGTTAGCTTTGTCCGTTTAGTCTAGGACTTGTGCTAAGGTGTACAGGGTTTGATATGTATTTAAACACATACACGTAGGTTTTCCCATTTAACTAGATTACGGTCTATAGGACAAAGAAACAGTTGTACTATTAGTACCGGACGAAACAAATAGTACGGACATTTGTTTCGACGATTCGTATTTAATACCCATATCAATCGCACGGCCATGGTTAGCGTCGGTCTCGCGGAAAGGACAATTTGGCGGTTTTCGGACTCCGCCACTCCGGATGACACGTGGCAACAACAAACAGGATTACGAAATTTCCGGAACGGAAGAAAACAAATCGGGAAGTGACAAATGTCGCACTATGGCGACATTTTACAATGTACGTACAGAAAGTACTCCAGCACTTGTACTTTCTTGTACGGTACCATTTTTCTGACGCAGCGTGACCTGGCGCAACGTGGAGAGATAAGATTTGGAGGCAAGAATTCCGGAGATTATAAGAGTGAATCCGGATAAGACATCTGTTGACTTTTTAGCCATGTCGTACGATGACCGTACAAAAGGTACACTGGAATCTGTACCTTTATGTACTATACAGTAATGCGATTGGTCCGTACCTTAGTACTAGAGGGTTTAGAAAGGGGTTTAGGACTTAGAATATTTTTGGTAGGTAGCTGCCTCTCCCAGAGAGCAACTTATATAAATGGCAAACTTTGGCCAGCCATATCCATCAAATCAATTGACCAAATTCTGTGATTATTTTTGCTGCGGACTCAGGGGAGTCCACGCTACAAAGGGGTGTAGTCGGTTTGAGTTATTGCCTGCCAGGGTGGCTGCATTTTTAAGGGAAAGTCAAAGTGGGTGAATGTGTCCAAATCTCATATTCTAACTTTGCATTCGGTGGTGGAACTGAGCACATAGAAAGTCTTATTTCACAGGGGTGAAGTTGTCATGGGGTTCTGATTGTAAAGGGGTCAATCATTGGGGTTTATATAAACTTGAGTCGGCGCTATCTAGATTAGCTTCTTTTGATCTGCGAATTCTGTGTGGTAATGGAGCCCATAGAATTTCATACTATCTCCCTCACACTCGAGGCATAGAGAGGACTAAAGCTTTCAAAAGCAACACAAATGCCCACTTCCACATCTAATAATCAAATCACACAAGAAGTCTTCAAATTCACGCAAACAAGAACCCACGGAAACACGCACCCCTATAAACGATTTGATCTATTCTGTATCACCGGGGTGAGTCTAATCGTAAAGAGCCTTAACAAGGCTTTTCAAAGCCAGATCTAAGCAATACCACAATAAGTCACTTCAAGCCACTCGAAGAATAAACATGTCACCTATGCAAGGCCACTTGTGGCCATATTTAATAAAATAGGAAACTATTTAAAGCCTACAAGGCTAGATGTAGTAAAACAAGAAACTATCCAAGGCCCACAAGACCTGATGTAATAGACAAAAAATCGCTATCCGAGACCACTCACGGTCAGATCTTAAGAAAATGCAACCATAATGCCTATGCGGAAAAGAAGGCACAGCCTTCGGTCGGATCCTAACCTTTTTAGGTTACCGCGCTTAGGACGCGACTACTCACCTAAGACCGGACAACTCACCTAGAGCGATCTGTAAGGTCTCATAGTGATGCTCTAACCTCCCTCCAGTTCTTAAATGTCGAGAAAAGATCACAACTCAAAATACCAACGTAGTTAATAGCCTATTAGGGTACGCGTATCAGCGCTATGCCACGCTCTACCCGTCTATAAAACAGCGATAATTCGATGTTATAATTCGTGCAACCTATTTTATATATTGATATAAATTTGAGGTTTGTTTTTTTTATTAATATTAAGTTTGTAAGTTTTCTAGGTGTTCTGAGTGAGTTAATGCGGTAGGAAGAAAGAAGAGAAAACGATACCGGACAGTTCAACAATCTTAGATTTAACAATTCAAAAACAAACTAGACAACAAATAACAAGAAAACAAAGCATAACAGAAATTTATTTTTATTATTATTATTATTTTATTTTTTTTAACTACCAACAAATTAAAATCAAACTAGACAGGAGACACAAGGAATAAAGAAAATTAGAAATGAAAAAAATTAAAATAAACTTGACAAAAAGAAAACAATTGACATAAGGAATAAAGAAAATTAGAAATGAAAAACAAATTAAGTACGGGAATATTTGCGATAGTAGCCACTAGGCTCTGAAGTCTTTTAATATTCCCTACAGGGGTCCAACAAGCAGACAAGAACCCTTCGTTAGCTGGATGAAGGAGCCGAGATAGCGGGTATTCCCTCAAAGCCATTCAGGACTGGAGCTAGACTGCAAAGTCAGCGCTCTGGCAAGAAGTAAACACCAAATCCGCACCACACAATTCGTACACCCACGCGAATAGAACTCAGTTTGGAAGGAAACCTTGCAGGCTGGCTTCCGCCCGTAGATTAGGTAAGGACTTGGTACAAAGAGAGAATAGTGCTCAGAAAGAGTCACTAGCATAGGCTATGGGCCTAAAGAAACCCTAACTCAAAACCTAGCCTAGCACTATATATTTTCAGGTGAAACCGTAACAATCATAGAGTTCGACAAAAATCGCGAGAAGAATGCATGCGAGGAAATGACAACCTTCTAATGTTGGATTCCCTTACATAATTTGCATAAGTTTCTATCTTGCCAAATGGCATTTATCTTATGCTTTCACTAATCCGTACGGCTACACTAATTCCTACATGTCTTTGAGCAGGTAGCTTTCTATGTTCAAAGGCTACCAGTTTCTAGAGACGACCGCTGCGTAGCTGCCTCAGAATGCCTTACATCTACACCTCGAGAATGAAAACCCTCCCTTAGCTAAGCAAGAATAATGCATAAACCTCCAAGGTTTCATGACTTCAAACACCCGTCAGGTTTGGAACCGTTTGAATTCCTGACATCTGATGCTGTACCGCTGTCGAGTTCCACACTGATTTTACATTGCGTTCCCGCTGTGTCGTACGGGAGTATAATCCGACCTTTGTCCCGTACGTATCTCCAGTTGTATTCTCGGATATGAACTTGTCACGTCACTAAAACGTCTATTAGTATACAAATAAATATTAATGTTTGCTGACGTCTTACGGCATGACAATTGGACTACGCAATTCAAGAAGCCATTAGTTAGTTTTAACTAGCCCTCTTTCGACTAAAACCACTGCTGATCAAGCAAAAAAAAATTCAACCTAACTGCGCTCCTGTGCAATTTGGACTCCTTTGAGTCCATAGCAAAAAACAATCACTGAAAAAGCCCAAACAGGCGATAAGTTATAAAGTGGCAAAAATTGCCAATTTATACAATCTCTCAAAGAGAGAGGCTTCTCCCTACTAAAAATGTTAAGTCCCAAACCCCACTCAGAACCCTTATCTACTGCAGTATGATCAAATCATATGATTGTATAGTACAGAAAGGTACTACGGCCTATATTCTTTTTGTACGGCCTGTGTACGACAATGCCATTGACTGGAAACGTGTCTCTATTTTACTCGTCCTTATGTCACCGAGATTTCCACTTCCAAATGTTATCTCTCCATGTGGCGCCAGTTCATGCCGCGTCCGAAAAACCGCCGAAATGACCATTGCGCGATCTCGGCGGCGACATGTGTTTTGGATCAAAAACGACTTTTAATGTTAGTCGTTGAAACAAATGTCTGATTCATTTGTTTCTTGCGAGATCATGTTTGCACTATATATTAACTAGTTCTATGTCCTTTCATTCGTATATCTGTTTATCGGATTAGAGATCGCAACACAATTTAAATAAATATTACATCCTATGTAATTTAAGGAACTCCTACGACAGACCGGTTAGAGCTAACGGCTACGCCTCCCTCTGCCGGTCAGAGGTTCGAGTCCTGCTATACTCCACCTTTTGTTGAGAGTGACTTATGACACTCTTAAGTCCTGCTAATGGAGCTGAGGGAGCCATGGCTCCACCACTCTCTCTCTCTCTTTGAGTGACCACAACAAGTATGGGGGTTAGAGAGAAAAGGTGGAGGCAATTTGTCAGCGCTTTTCTTTTCTTTTTTTCACTAATCTATTTAGACCTAGAAAATACTCCATAAATCTATTTGTTTTAACAATCTTTGCTTCAAGAACTTGGATATTTGAAGAGTGGAGTACAAAAAATATTTTGTGATAATTAAGTTGCCATTGCAATTGCAGCAAATCCTAAGCATCATTTTAAACCAAATCATATGGATATTCGTTTGAGCTTTCTTAGAGAGAAGGTTGAGAAAAAAAAAATTAGTTAGGAATATAGATTGGATGGAGAAATGGTAATAGATATGATGACTAAGCTGGTTCCATCTCCTAAATTGATATTTTGTAGGGAGAAGTATGGATTGAAGCAAAAAAAAGACTAAAAAATAAGGGGAGTGATGAAAAAGGGTATTTTGTATTCTATTTCTTTTAAGAGTCTATGGTCATTTTACAGTTCACTGGCAGGCAGCCATGGTTGTCTTAGGCAGTTAAGAGGACAAGCATAAGACATCGAAGGTGTTCTTCTAGGTATGTGTTATATTTTGGGAATGGGGCTTGCTATTGGAGCAGTAAGCAACAAAAGGTGATTGCTCGGTCCACCATGGAGGCGGAGTATATGGCCTCTTGTTCGGCTGTGAAAGAATTAATGTGGATGAAATCTCTGCTTCAAGAACTAGGATATATGAAGAGTGGAGTGCAAAAGATATAAGTTGTGAATGGAATTGCAACAAATCTAAGCATTATTTTAAAGGAAAGCATATGGATATTCGTTTGAGCTTTGTTAGATAGAAGGTTGAGAATAAAATATTTAGTTTGGAATATAGACAGGATGGAGAAATGGTAGCAGTTATATTAACTAAGCCGGTTCCTTCTCCCAAATTGATATTTGTTAGGGAGAAGTGTGGACTGAAGCAAAAAAATAGAATAGAAAATAAGCGGAGTGTTAAAAAAGGGTATTTTGTATTCTATCCCTTTTATTAGTCTATGGTCATTGTACAGTTCTCATACTTAACGAAGTCATTGAGAGCTGGCAGGCAACCATGGCAGTCTCATGCAAATAAAAAGACTGGTAGAAGACACAACGCCTACAAAGATAGCCTGTCAAGAGCAAAATTCATACTATGACCTCTCGAATATGCTCAAGGGCGTAGCCGTTCGCTTTATCTACTAGGACTTGATCAAGCGTTACGTACATTGTATATGATAGATATATAAATAGTGACGCGAAGACACATACGGAAAAAAATGAACATAATACATATAGTAACGCACGAAATATTGTACCATACGAAATAAACGAAACGACATCAAATTTCAACAAACGAAGTCAAATGTCGTTTGCGATCGACGGCTTATACAGGAGCCACAATTACGGAGTGGACATTTGGCGGTTCGCAAGCTTATGTCGGCGGACAACACGTGGCGAGATATGGTTGGACAACAGATATTATAGGGGGAGCAACTACAACTCAGGAACCGACACAGGTCAGCAGAGCGACCATACCGTACTATGGTCATACAAAAAGTACAGCGGTACTTGTACTGTAGAAACTAAAGGTTACTTTTACTATTTTCTAAGCTTAAACTTGTAAAGATAAAGAGCAGAAAAGAAGTTGAGGCAGTGTGCCTGTAACTCCTCTCTTCAACTCCCACACTTGTCACAGTCACTGAAAGTTGGAGAGGGAGCAAGAGTCATGGCTGCCTATGCTGTCCACAGAGAGACATGTAGTAGTTTGGTAGGTTTACCAAAAGGGAACTTGACAAACCCAGGATTTGATTGTAGTACCTGCCGTCCGTCAAGTCACGAGTAGCCGGTAGCTTTATCTTATTAGTCTAAGATCACTTCTAACGTATATAGGGTTTCATAATTATTTATAGACATATACGTAGACAATTTCATTTAATGGCGCCAACAGATTCATAGGACATAGATAAAGTTTTTTATAGTTCAATGTACGGTACTCCACGAAACGAATACCGCTCATTTGTTTTACCACGCAATTATTTTTCGACGGCTAGAATTAAAAGTTGATCTTAATCCAACGCCCGCAATAGATGTCGAGATCACAAAATGGGCGCTTTGGCGGTTTTCGGTCATCGCCACATCAAATGACACGTGGCACAACCACATTAGCTTGCAGCAACTCCGGAGAATACGGGAACGAATCGGGATATGGTAGTCATCGACATTTTGGCCATGCTCTATGATGGTTGTATAGAAAGTACTTCGGCACCTGTACTTTTCTATACGACAAAATAATCTTTTTGGTGCCGTACTCTAGTAGTATAGGATTTAAAGAGGGATTTAGGACTAAGAAAATTTGGTAGGTATACCCCTCTCTCCCAAAGAGTTCCAGTAGAAAATGTCATTTATAACCTTTCATAACTTACTGCTCAGGGGAGCAAATTCAGAGATTCTTTTTGCAATCAACTCAAGGGAGTCTTGTGTTTATAAAGATGAAGTTGGTCAGAGTTTTTATTTGTCAGGGTTGCAATTATTATTTTGGAAACTCAAAGGGGACAGGGTTATCTTATAGGCTTCGAGTGAGCTGCCTACTCTGAGGACCTATGGAGGTCTCACGGTAGCAGGTTATAAGCCCACCCTCTAGAGTGCCCATATTTAATGAAATAGGCTTCATATATTGGGAAAGTATGATGACAGGGGCTCTACGTGAAAAGAGGTTTTGGGGGATAGTAAGTGGACAAGTGAGGCGTCCATCTAGTTCAGCCATTCCTCGAAGGTTTGGGGGAAGCACATTTACCAAAAAAACAGATCCAGTTCTAGCGGAGGATTCGGAAGACATCGAGAGCATTGTGATGGAAAAAGGGAAAGATAAGAAGACAGTTACACATATAACAACACCTAACGCAACCAGTTCAGCGTTCATATCACCTATTCTGAGGAATGAGGAGAATGATGTTGATACTTGGGACTACAACAATATGGCGGCAAAACACTTCATTCCTTGCCATCTTACTCAAGGACATGCATCTCCTCATTTGCAGGTGGAAAGGGCATCCGATCTCTTGATTGCCCTCATATAGTTTTACCACAGTGGTACTGTTCAGCATCAGCAATAGGCTGATCAAAAGGTAGATGCATATGCATACAAACGGGAACAAATGCTAGACTTTTGTAATGAGCTTGTAACCCTTTTCTTCGAACTAAAGAGTGTCGGTCAAGTGAAAACAAAAAATATGGAGGTTAACTGCCTGTTGATGAAGTTACCGGATGACTATGAAAACATAGTTAACCATGTGCAAGATTTGCCAGACTCTAGGTGGATCTTGAATTCTATGGTAGGGATGATTTTCGTCCGAGAGAATACAATAGAGATCAAGAGGGGAGGGAATAGTAGACAAGCTTTGGCAACAGGAACTGATTGGACGAGCAAGGATCCTAAAATTTTTAGTAGAAAACTATAGAGGAGGAGGACAAAAGACTCAGTCCGATGAATCCGGACCGAGGGTCTCAAAAGGGTTATATCACTTTTGCAAGAAAATAAGACACCATATGGCACCGTGTACTAAGCTAACCAAACTTTGGTTAAAGCAAAGGCAAATTGGTGGACCCTCGAGAGGAAAGAAAAATGCACTTGTGACATAGGTACATGAGGCAGAATCCGAGGACGAGGAGGATGAGCTCTTATTGTATAAGGAGTTGGAGGCGAAAAACTAGGTTGAAATTCCACGAAAGTAGAAATGTGCTTTCAGTGGATTGAAAGGTGAAGCAAGCTAGATTGTAGATTCACGTATGTCCGTGCACATGTGGAAGGATAAACACCTGTTCATTAAGACAAGAAATATTCCCACCGTAGAGATAGAGTACAGGGATGGGAGGATACTCACTACTACTCTTGTAGGATCGGTAGATCTAAAAGTGTTCGTAGAAGGAAAGACATCTATAGTTACATTCTCCGATGTATTGTTTATTCCGGAGCTGAACAAAAAACCTCATCTCTATATCTATATTAGATGATAAGGGTTTTGATACTAACACTAGGAAAGGAGTTTTACTACTAGTTTTGAGGAGGAAGTTTATTTCACTGCTAAAAAAAAGGTATCAAAGGGATGTTTAGGTTGCATTTAAAAAATGAAAAGAATAAACTTTACTATGCTGGTGTTCATGATATAATGTTGTGGCATAGGAGGCTTGGGCATGTGAATCTAGATAAGTTAAGAGAGATGAAAAAGATGGGAGTAGTGGAAGGGATTCAGTTCGGTAAAAGTGAGAATCTAAGTGATTGTAGTGGATGTGCTCAAGGAAAAGCACACAGGTTACCCTTCCTAAAAACTCCCACCTATAAGGGAGAAAGATTCTAGATTTTGTACACACAGATATTTGGGGACCAACCAAAGTGCCTTCACCCGGGGAGAAGAGATTTATGATGACTTTCACCGTTGATTGGTCTCGGTATTTCAAGGAGTATTTTTTGAAAAGTAGTTAGAGGCTCAGGAATTTTTTAGACATTATAAGACATGGAGTGAAAAACTCCATGAAACCCCAATCAAGAGATTAAGGAGTGATAATGGTGAAGAGTATAAATCTAACCAATTTTAGGATTTTTTGAGGGAAGATGGAGTCCATCACCAAGAGACAGTTCCACAAAACGCGGAACAGATTGGGGTAGCTAAAAGATTAAATAGGAGACTAAGTGATACTGCTAAAAGCATGTTGTCGGGTAAGAAGATAAGAAAAAGGTTTTGGGCGAAGCAATGAACTGTGCTTCTTACCTAAAAAATAGAGTTCTTACTTCAGCGGTAAAAGGCCAAACACCCTATGAGAGATCGACCGGTCGGAAACCAGACATATCTCACTTAAAGGTTTTCGGCAGTCAAGTGTTCAGTCTAGCTAGAGATTAGTCTAATTCGAAGTTAGTTCCTAAAGGGAAACCGAGGTACTTGTTAGGATATGATGAGGATGTAAAATGATACAAAGTTTATGATCTAAAAATGGAAGATATAATCTTTGTAAAGCACCAAGTAGTTATGGATGACGGAAACTCTATGGATTATTGAAGTATGCAAAATCAGTAAAAATCAGATTTGAGTCAGAAAATTCTGATGACTTTGATCTCCTAACTATCCAAGTTTCAGAGAAGATGACATTCTTGAAGGTACAAATCAGACCGAGAATGACTCGGCAGTGGAAACTCTAGTGACAACTCTAACTGAAGCAAAAGACTTGGTGGAAATTGACTCGGAAACAAGGGACAGAGAGAAGCTAAGATTGTTGAAAGAACCCACGCGAACTATCGATTCCAGTAACAAATTTTGAGGGAGGAAAGAGAAGTAGAAAAGAGTTGCAATAAAAATAGGTTAATAACAAAGTAACAAAACTATTTTCTCTTGATGAACCTCAGACTCATAGAGAGGTGATGAACTGTCTAGAGATGAACAGGTGGAAGACAGCCATCAATGAGGAGATGGCCTTAATTATGGCTGCCAATACTTGGGAGCTGGTGGATTGTCCACCTAACCAAAAACCAATCAGTTGTAAGTGGGTGTTCAAATTAAAACGGAACCCTGATAACACCATTGAGCGCTACAAGGCCTGATTAGTGGGAGAAGGATTTACAAAGAAAGAAGGAATCGACTACAAGGAAACCTTTGCCCCGGTCGTCAAATTTCCCTCGGTCCGCATACTTCTCAGTCTCGCATACTTCTCAGTCTCACAGTAGTGGAAGACATGGAGGTGCACCGGATGGACTTTAAGACAATTTTTTTGCATGGAGAATTGGAAGAGGAGATCTTCATGCGACAACTCGAAGGATTGTTGAGCAAGGAGAGGAGAGTAAGGAAAGTCGGCTGATTAAATCTCTTTATGGTTTGAAAAAGGCCCCCCGACAGTGGAATTAGAAGCTTGATGAGTTTCCCACCGGTCTCGGATATGTCCAGATCAGCTCAAATCACTCAATCTATGTTTTTGAAGATGAGGAAGGTGTTGTTTTTATTACAATTTATGTAGATGATTTGCTTGTTTTGAATAAATTAATGGACAAAATTAATAAACTGAAAACGGATCTTAAGCGATGATTTGAGCTGAAAAATATGGGGGAGGTAAGATATATTTTGGGAATTCAAGTAGAAAAAGACCGAGAGTGAAATATTATAAGATTGACTCAAAAAAAAAGCAATATGGAACATGTGGAAAAGTTTCAGATGGATAAGGCTAACAGTTGTACAACTCTAGTGGAGTTGAAGAATGGAAGTGAGGAGAGTGTGGAAGGAGTCATAAACTTAGACGAGAAATTAGGTCTTGAAGAACAGAAGTTCATGTAGACTATTCATTTTAAGCAAGTATTGGGAAAGGTAATTTTTTTTATGAATTCTACCCCGTCGGATTTAGCTGCAGCTGTAGGAGTGCTGAGTAAATGTCTATGTAGAAACTAATGGTTTTTAAGTATTTTCTAGGTCTGAAAAGAAATATAGAAGCCGAGGCAGTCTATCTCTAACTTCTCTCTCCAACTCTCAAACTTGTCGCAGTCACTGAGAAATTGGAGAGGAAGCTAGAGCCATGGCTACCTAGGCTATCCTGAAGTTTACGGGAAATTTATATTAGTTCGGGTTTATTTATTTAAAAGGTATGTGCCGGCGACAGGAATTGATCCTTGTACCTACCGGCCGGCAGACAGGATATACCGGTAGCCTTAGCCGTTAGGTCTAGGAGTCATGATACGTAGTATATAGTTTGATAGTTATTTAAATATGTATACGTACGATTATTCATTTAACTATAATAGATTACGGGATACATAGATCCGGTAATATATAAAGTACGTATTACGGTACGGACTAAAAATCAATACCGCGCATTTGTTTCGTAAATGAAACAAATACCGCACATGTATTTATTACGGCTACGATTAAATTAGATTCTAATCGGACGGCCGCAATTAGCGCCGAGATCGCGGAGGAAGTTTTCGGCGGTTTGTGGCCATCGCCACATCGGATGACGCGTGGCGAAATTTCGTTGGATCGTGGAATCCCCGGAGATTATGGCATCGAATCCGGATATGACATGTGTCGACATTTAGGCCTTGTCGTACAATGTCCGTACCTAAAGTACACCGGCAGCTGTACTTTTGCGTACGGAACTCAATTCTGATTGGTTCCGTACATCAGTAGATAGAGTCTGTGAGAGAGATAGGACTTAGAAAACTTAGGAGATAGGACCCTCTCTCCCGGAGAGCTTCTGTACAAAAGGTCAAATTTGACCCTCCATAACTTACTCCTCAGGGGAGCAAATTCAGAGATTCTTTTTGCTATCGACTCAGGGGAGTCTTGTCTTCCTAAGGGTGAAGGTGGTCAGAGTTTTTGTCTGCCAGGGTGGCAGTTATTTTTGCTTAAACACAAAGGGGTCAGGATTATCCTAGAGGCTTCTTGGAAGCTGTCCACTCTGAGGACTTATGGAGGTCTCAGAGTTTCAGTCTAAATACTCCCACTAAGAGAGATTGGAAGGCAGCTAAAAGAGTCCTTAGATATTTGATAGGAACTACGGATCTATGGTTGCATTTGGGTGGGGGGAATATTCACATCACTACTTGGAGTGATGCCATTTATGGTGATGCACCGATGATGACATATACTTCTGGATATGTATTATATGTGGGTGATAGGGCTTGTTGTTGGAGTAGCAAACAGCAAAAGGTCATAGCTCAGTTCACCATGGAGGCTGAGTATATGGCCTCTTAATATGTTGTAAAAGAATTGAAATGGGTGAAGTCTTTCCTTGGTGAGCTTGGTCACCTTAAGAGTGGTGTGCATAATTTTTTTTGTGATAATCAGGCAGCAATCACTATTGCTGCCAATCTTAAAAATCATTATAAAGCCAAACACATGGACATTAGACTCAGCTTTGTTAGACAGAAGGCAGAAGACAAAATAATCAGTTTAGAGTACAGAGCTGATAGCGAGATGGTAGTAAATATGATGACCAAACTTGTGCGTTCCCCTAAGCTATTTTTTTGCCAAAGAAGTGTGGTATTTAATTGAAGAGTGACTAGAAAATAAGGGGAGTCTAGAAACTAAAGGTTTTTTTTAGTATTTCGTATGATTAAACTTGTAAAGTTAAAGTGCAAAAAAGAGTTAGAGGTAGTCTGCCTCTATCTCCTCTCTTCAACTCCCACACTTTTTGCAGTCTTTGAAGGTTTTAGAGGGAGCTAGAGCCATGGCTGCATATGGTGTCCAGAGAGATAGGTAGTAGTTTGGTAGGTTTACCAAAAGGGAACTTTACGGACCCAAGATTTGATCCTGGAACCTGCCGTCCGTCAAGTCATTAGTAGTCGGTAGCTTAATTTTATTAGTTTAGGATCGATGTTAAGGTATATAGGGTTTCATAATGTTTTTTATACGTATATATAGAAAAGTTCATTTAATGGCGCAAATAAATCCTTAGGACATAGATACAGTTTTGTATAGTACGGTGTATGGTACTCCACAAAACGAATACCACACATTTGTTTGGACGACGAAACAAATACCACGCAATTATTTTCGACGGCTATAATTAAAAGTCGATCTTGATCAACGGCCGCGATAGATGCCGAGATTGTTGAATACACGCTTTGGCGGTTTTTGGTCATCGCCACGTCAAGTGACACGTGGCACAACCACATAAGCTTGCGGCATCTCCAGATAATACTAGAACAAATGTAGATATGGCATGCGTCGAAATTTTGTCCATGCCGTACGATGGTGGTACAAAAAGTACTTCGGCACCTATACTTATTTGTACGACACAATAATCTCATTGGTGCCGTACTCTAGTAGTATAAGATTTAGAGAGGGATTTAGGACTTAGAAAAAGGTCAACTTTGACCCTTCATAACTTATTGCTCAGGGAAGCAAATTTAGAGATTCTTTTAAGTATTGACTTAGGGGAGTCTTGTCTTCATAGGGGTGAAGTTGGTCAAAATTTTTATCTGTCAAGGTTTTATTTTTCTTGTGAAAACTCAAATGGGTCAGGGTTATCATAGGGGCTTCAAGTGAGCTACCTACTTTGAGGACCAAAGAAGGTCCTTGAGTTGCATTAAGCGGTACGACACTAAGTTTTCGAATAAAGCGTCAAAGAAAACCCTTAGTTTGGCACATAGGGAAAAGACCTAATCTACGCGATTTCTAAATAGTGTAATGAACGAAATGTGATAGTCTACAAAGGTTACTCTCCCATCTTTGCTTACTACCTTTTTCCCATTCTTTTGCAAAATTTCAAATCCTTCCATTTCAGCCACCGAAGTGGAAAACATTTTTTTCTTGAACTTTGGAATATGGAGAACATCATGCAATGTTCTGTTGAAATTCATGTATTTTCTAGGCGTGAAAGGGAAATCTAAAAGGAGAAAGTTAGCAAAGGCAGCCTGCTTCTAGCTCCACTCTCCAGTCCCCATACTTGTTGCATGCACTGAAGACCAAAAAGAGAGCTAGAACCATGGTTGCCTATGCTATCCAAGGAGACACATAATAGGCTAGATACTTTGTTTGTACCAAAACTTGGCTACCGGCACCAGGATTTGATCGTAGTATAAATCGTACGTCAGAAGAGCCGATAGTCGAGAGCTTTATTTTATAAGTGTACGACCAATGCTGAGGTATACAGGGTTTGACAGATATTCAAACATTTACGCGTAGGACCTTATCATATAACTAATGAAACGTACGGTAGGACATAAAAATTGTTGATAACTATTGCACCGCACAAAATAAATGGTGCGAACATTTATTTCAACGGCTTATTTTAAACGCCAATCTAATCGGACAGCTGTGGTAAGCGCCGACGTCGCGAAAAGGACATTTTGGCGGTTTTCGGACATCGCCACTTTGGATGACATGTGGCAACATCTTAAGAGTTAACGGAATTTTCGGAGCGCACTATAACAAATCTAAAAGTGACACGTGTCACAGTTTTGGCCATGTAGTACAAATACCGTACAGAAAGTACTTTGGCACTTGTACTTTTATATACGGTACAGTCCTCTGATTGGTCCGTTCCTTAGTACTAGGGGGTTTAGAGAGGGGTTTAGGACTTAGATTTTATTGGTAGATAGCCGCCTCTCTCCTAAAAAGCATCTGTATAAATCGGCAAACTTTGCCATTTAATTACACCTCATTCAATTGACCATTTTCAGTGATTCTTTTTGCCGTGGACTCAAGGGAGTGCAGACTACAAAAGGGCGTAGTCGATTAGAGTTTTTTCTTGCCATTGTAACTACATTTCTAAGGTAAATTCAGAGTGGGGAATATTATCCAAAACTCATATTCTACCTTTGCATTCTATGGGGAACTAAGCACACAGAAAGTCTTATTTCACAAGGGTGAAGCTGTATTACGGATCTGACTGTCAAGTTGTTAGTCATTTGGGTTTGTATCAACTTAGAGTCGGCATTATCTAGATAAGCTTCTTTCGAAGTGCGAATTATGTAGGGGAATGGAACCCATAGAATTTGAGGTTCTTTTTACAACTTCACCATTGATGTCACAAGCTAACTCCACGCTTCCTTTTGTCGTAGCCTCCACACCGCTGTCATCCGCATAATAAATCCGGCGAGTGGGAATTCAAGTGAGGGTTTTGAAGTAATCTCGGTTGCCGCACATGTGGGAAGAGCATCTGGAGTCCATAATCCACCCGTTTTCTTAAGGTCCCTCCATGAGATCTTATGAAAGAGCAAAAAACTCATTATCATCCGATTGCGGAAATCTGACCACTTCTACCCTTTCTTTTGGCCATTTGTCTTGTGATGTCTCATCGGTTGCAAAAAACGCAGCATTTTTATTTGGCAACTTTGATGCCGCCATTTTGGATGGTGAATCCTCCGACCGCACCTTCCATCCTGTACGATAAATTCATGTTTCACACGCTTTTATAAATGCCGGACACAGCCAGAAAACATGACTTTGACCAAAGCAATAGACACACCTATCATATTGCCTATAATTCGGATTAGGGGTAAAGTTCCTATTTTCGGAAAAACCAGCCAGTTTATATGTCTGAGCATTGTAAGCTACCGCTGACTGTCCACCATTTAATGTTATCTGAGTGGCCTCTTTCTCTAAGATATAAGCTTGAGCTACAGCTATATTCCATTTACTTTTCTCTAACCTCTTTAACTGTTCCGTGGCTCCTATATATTTAGTAGGAAGTGTTGTCCATAGCTATTTTCAGCCATGGATTTACCCTCGGAAGCACCACAGACTACCCCAAAAACAGCCTACTTTGAATCCACTCATAATTTTGTAGAATAACCAGAACAGGCTGAAACTTCAAGAACAGATATTTTCTAGGCCACTTAGTATTCCCACAAAATATCATGTAAAAATACCAAATATCCTTATCACATCTCTCAGTCAAAGTTGCACAAAAACAGTCTGCCAGAACTTTGATAAATCTGACCAACGTCACAATGAAGTCCCAAGAAAATTACAGACAAAACAGGTCTGAAAATATCTTTCAAAGAAGCAAAAACAATTTTAGTCCAAAAAGTTCCTAAGTCCAAAAATGACTAAGTCCTACAAATAAACACTGAGCTTAAACTGACTGTACGGAGGCGTACTAGCCGTACTTAACCTATCAACTACCTCTATTAATGTGTGTAAACCCGAATACTTCGTGATATGTCATAAACAAAAGATCTACACTAAAAATTAATACACATAGGACAAAACATTGTTGTAAATATTTACAAACCTTACAAATTTCGTCAAATGAATCAATACCATCCAAAATAAATATCATGTGATGGACGCGATTTCGCGTCCCTCACCAAAATGACCAAACTAACGACGCCGCTATCCGTAGCTTCTTATTCGGCATCATTGATGTTGTGTCACACGATAACACAATCCACTAGACGAACTGACAGTTAAGGGTTATTTAACGTCGCTTCACTTTTTCTCACTCTTAGTCGCGTTTGTACCTTTTATTTCATTTGTCAGTCCACTCTTGACTCTCTTTTGGTCTTGTCTGTACTTGTAATTTCCTACGTTGGTCTAGTCTTGCCGCCCTACATACAGGTCTTTTGGCCGACTTATCATTACCTACGTTGGTCCAGTCTTGCCGACCTACGTACAAGTCTTTTGGGCGACAGTCTCTCTGTTTGTCCTACGTATGTTTAATTTTCCTTGTTATGATTCTCTTTTGTATTTTAATTCTGTCATCGTACTTTTTGTCGCTTGACTCTACGACGTTACTTTAGGTTTAATTACTTTTGTACATTGATGCCCTAAATTCAATCCTTCAGACTCTAGACTACATACGTTAGAATGTAGACTATATCGCGTAGAATCTAGTCATAACGTCAATTACGTAAAGTCTCGAACTCATTAATTAGAATCTAGACTAGGATCCTTTTTGTTACACCACATCAAAGAGCGCTTAGACTCCACGGTAATTAGCATTGTGTATTTTGTATATAAGTGAATTTTCTCACTTAATGAAATCATCCCAAATACAAATCAATTTCTCTCTCCAATGCATTGATCTTTCGTTTGTGTAAAATTTCATGGTTGCCGCCAATCCACCTCTTATACTGACGTCACCTCATCCAAATTAGTCCGTACTGGCAGCTTCCTTTTCACTCAATTTCGCTCACTCCACTTTCAATTAGAATTCCTTTCGTCATCATTATGATTTGTACCTGTGGCGTACCTTTCCAAAACATTCCAAATCGGATCGTTTCGCAATCCGTTTTTCATTTGACTTGTATATTCTGTATCTTTCCTTACTTCTGTTTCCGCCACTTAATTAATTCCGTACATCCCAAAACAATTAGAACCATTACTCCCCTGATTCACAAATCCATTTGAACCTCCACAGTAAATCAAAATAGCATACGCATTAAAAATCGCGTCAAGTTTTCACGAACCATTGTGTACGCACAAAACGCCGCGTACTCACGAAACTCACTTTTCAAAAACAACAGGAAGCCCTCTCATTATAATCATAACTTGATGATAGGGAGGAAAATTCCCCCCGGAACATGCATTTTCCGACAAAAGAATTTTCAAGCCATTACAATATGAGTTTATATCCCCCGCGGTATACTTGTAATCCAAAAAATTTCTAGCAGTTATAACCTCATTCAGTTCACTAGGTAGGAAATAAGATTCTCTCAGAGCCTTCCCAATTTTAGATGTCTTAGAGATATTGATATATGTCATGTTCAAATCTTTTGACAGAAGTTATTTAAGAACATGCAAAGCATCCTCGTTTTTCTTATCAAAATTCGGATCCGTATCCAGAAGAACACCGAAAACCACATCAAATAATTTCACTTGCTTAAGGTAAGACTTAGTTAAATCCGCCCAATACAAATATTTTTGTCCATTAAACAATGGGATCCGTGAGGGTGGGCCCGTGACCTGTTGTCTTGAGGCAACCGGTGCCCCAGAAGAAGAAGAAGAAGCACCGGTATTTGCCATAATAATCAATACACAAAGAGGAAACTCTCACTAAAAATCCACAAAAGACCAACTTCACAATAAAGCCCCAAGCAAAATAGACACACCCTAGGTCTGAAAATTTACCACAATGTTAATTATACAACAAAAAAATCACATGCAGAATTTCACAAGGTTCTGCCAAAATAATACAATGATCTTGTAATTCAAAGACACCAAAAAAACTGCTTCGCAGTTTTGCATACAAATAATTCCTAACTCCAAAATATTCTAAGTCCTATATATACAAGTGAACTTGCAGCTGATGCACACCATTGGTCGACCGGTACACTAAACCTTATCAAAACAAACCCTCGCCGTCAACCATACACAATTTTTTACAGCAAACCTAAAACTACCAGCCGCTAAAGTAAAATAGTACATGGTCAAAGTTCGCCCGCTGAAATGACGGCGCAGTCAATATTCCTCTTCCAAAAATGACGGCGGATTCTTTCGTCATCGAAGGTGAACCTCCATGTGTAAACCCGGTCCCCAAAGGAATCAATACTTTTTATCATCCGGAACACACAATCTTGACTTCCCCACGGACCGACACGTGTGCCTGGAGTGTACTCAACCTATATACTCCCTTCGGACTTACATACCACACTAAAAACCTTTCAACGAAAAATCAGCCAGCACACAAAAACGACGAAGTCCAGAATCTCTTTCTCACACACGAGATAAAGAGAGGACTAAAGGTTTCCAAAACAACAAGTACTTTGGCACGTGTACTTTTTCTGTATGACATAGTAATCTCATTGGTGTCGTACTCTAGTAGTAAAGGGTTTAGAGAGGTATTTAGGTTTTATAAAATTTGGTAGGTAGACCCCTCTCTCCTCGAGAGCTTCTGTACAAAAGGTCCACTTTGACCCTTCATAACTTATTGCTCAGCGGAGCAAATTCCAAGATTCGTTTTGCTATCGACTCGGGGGAGTTTTTCCTTCACAGGGTTGAAGTTGGTCAAAGCTTTAATCTATCAAGGTGGCAGTTATTCTTTTGAAACATCAAAGGGGTCAGGGTTATCCTAGGGGCTTCGAGTGAGCTGCCTACTATGAGGACATATGGAGGTCTCAAAGTTGCATGTACCTTCTTGTACCTTACAGTCAATTAGTTGGTTAAGGGTACGCTAGTTGTAGGTTTAGAGAGAGAGCTTAGGACTTAGGAAATAGTAAGGTAGCCGCCTCTCTCCCAGAGTGTTGTTGTATTTATAGGCCATCTTTGGCCAGCCATAACTTAATGTTCAGCTAGGAAATTTCAGTGATTCTTTTTGCTGCAGACTCAGGGGAGTCTAGGCTACACAGGGTTGTAATCGATCAGAGATTTTGCGTGCCAGGGTGGCAATTATTCATTGCCAAAGTTAAAAGTGCAAATATTATCCTAGAGGCATCATATAAGCTGGACATTCTGTGGACCTATGGAGGTCACATAATTACTTTCTTTACATTATAGACGTAGAGACTTCCAACTATGTGTCGTTCATGGTTGAATTCTTAAGACCCCTTGCAACAAAACAAATGTACTAGATGCAAACGGACAAAGAAAAACATGAACTTCTTCTCGTCTAAATATTTTGAAATCG
This sequence comes from Zygnema cylindricum, assembly GCA_037447655.1. NCBI lineage: Eukaryota > Viridiplantae > Streptophyta > Zygnematophyceae > Zygnematales > Zygnemataceae > Zygnema > Zygnema cylindricum. The sequence continues at coordinate 32,918 of JBBHKE010000237.1, read as the reverse complement.
TTTTAAATGCCCAAATAGGTTCTCTCGTCTATAGTCTTATTATACTTTGTTTTATAACATATCTCCTATAAGTTTTCTAGTACAATTTTAAATTAACGTGGCAAGACATGGTCATGGTCGGAAATAACAAGATGAAAATGTACTACGTTTTAACTTTGAAAGGGACGCAAATTGTACTTCAATTTATTCACTTTGTTTGTACGCTTGTATTATTTATCGGTATAGTGCGAGGTTTTGGAGGAAATCCATTGTTAAAAAAACCTTTACTTTGGCATATGGGGACGCACCTTTAGGGAATGCGCCCATTTATTAAAGCATCAAGTTTTTTAGTCGTTTTCCTCCAAAATGAAGTCCCCAACGAGAAAATATTTTGTCGTTGCGGAAAAAATGCAATTACCTCTGTACAATTAACGTCACCTTAACACTTTGAATATACTCAATGTTTGTTGTCATACGTACTCATTTTGTCGTTTTCCTTTTTTCAAACCCTATGCACGCGAATCCACCTTATCAAAAAACATTACCGCAAATCACCTCGCGTTGTACAATTTATAATATGTTATAAAACGATCGTGTGCATTTTACGTACACCAATGTGCATAAAACTAAAGTTATAGTCACATAACTCATTTGCCAACCCATGTGATCCGTGGTGATTTTACGATAAGAGATTTGGCTTCTTCTTGACTCGCCCATATATATATATATATATATATATATATATATATATATATATATATATATATACATATACATATACGATTGAAGGTATATATGATACATTTATACCACTGCGAAACTTAAAGTTAAAACCTTGTAAGAGTGATTTATCATAGCCAAAACATGTGAAACAACACAATTGAAAAACACACTTCATATAACCCATATTTCTTATCAAATTGTTTTAAGAGGCATTAGATAACAATAACATTGTCAATATTAAACAAGTGAGCCTTCACTAAATATTGTAAAATTTACAACAACCGTATGATTTGCAATGTAAAATATATAAGTTTTTCTATGCAATAATAATTTCTCAATCCATTTTAATTCTTACTAAGTACTCTTATATAGTATATCCCATAAAATTTATATTTAAGTATTTAACGGTTAAAAAGTCTAAAACAATGGACACGATTGTGGAGCAAAACAAATGAGGATCGACCCGAGCATTCTTCTTTTTTGGTGTTGGTAACAGTATAACAACCCCAAATCAGGACCTTGAAATATTTTTCTTTAACAATACTACAAATACACGGTCTAATCTACGAAAAATTTATAAACAAAAACGTTAGGGTGACCGAGTAACATTTCTAGTTTTATGTTATATATTGGTTCATCTCGCAATTCTGTGTCCTCCATTAGACTACAAAATTCAGAAAGCTTCTAGATAACTTTTAACTAACCCACTTTCAGCCACAACCTGTGCTACCCAAGACGACAAATTGACAGTCTGACTACACCCTTGTGCAGCTTGGACTCCCACGAGTCCGTAGCAAAAATAATCACTGAAAACAGCCAACTAGCCGATTAGTTATGAAGTGGCAAAGATGCCAAGTTTATACAAAACTCTCTAAGGGAGAGAGGTTCCTACCTAACAAATTCTCTAAGTCCAAAGCCCATCTCACAACCCCTATCTACTGACGTACGAACTAATCAAAAGAGTGTATAATAGAGAAAGGTACTACAGACAATGTACTTTCTATACGGCCTGTGTACGGCAAGGCCATTGAGTGGACACGTGTCCACTTTTAACTTGTCCTTCTGTTCTCCGGAATTCCCGCAACCGAATGATATCTCTCCACATGTAGCCAGGTCACGCCACGTCCAAAAACCGCCAAGGTGACCATTCCGAGATTTTGGCAGCGATATGTGCCGTCATATCATAAACTGACATTTAATATTAGCCGTCGAAAAAAAATGTCTGATTCATTTGTTTCGTGCGAGATAATGTTCGCACTATTTATTACTTAGTTCTATGTTCTTTCATTTGTTATTCCGTTAATCGGATTCAGGATCAAAACACATTTTAAATCAATATCACACCCTATGTATGTTAACGAACTCCTACGACAGACTGGTTAGAGCTGACGGCTATGCCTCGCTCTGCCGGTCCGAGGTTCGAGTCATGCCGGACTCTACCTTTTGTTAAGAGTGATACAAGTCACTCTTTAGTCCTGTCTGTTGAACTAGGACAACCATGGCTCAACCACCCTCTCTATCTTTTAGTAACTACAACAAATATGGTGGCTATAGAGAGAAGATGGAGGCAGGATGTACGCCCTTCTCTTTTTCTTATTTTACTGATCTATTTTGACCTAGAAAATACCATATAAATCTTGTAATTTCAACACTCCACTTATTTCCTAGTCTAACTTTAACTTTTCTTTTAGTCCACACTTTTCTTTGCAATATTTTAAATTGGGAGAAGGCACAGGTTTTGTCATCATATTAGCCACCATTTCCTCATCCAATCTATATACAAGATTCGCAATCTTATTCTCAAATTTTTCTCTCACAAAACTCAATCTTTTGTCCATATGCTTAGCTTTGAAATGATGTTTTAGATAAGCTATAATTATAATAGCAACTCGATTATCGCAAAATACTTTATGCACTTTTTCCTTCGTATACCCAGTTCTTCCAACAAGGACTTGACCCACATCAACTCTTTCACAGGACAACAAGAGGCCATAAACTCAACCTCCATATTAGAATGAGCAACCACCTTTGGCTGCTTACTACTTCAACAACAAGCACCTTCCCCAACATACAACACATACCCAGAAGTGCATCTTCTCATAGGTGCATCCCCATAACTGGCATCACTCCAAGTAGTGATATCACTGTGCTCCCCTCCTAAATGCAACCATAACTCTCTAGTTCCTACTAGATAACTCATGACTCTCTTGGCTGCCTCCCAATCTCTCTTCCTATGATCGTTAAGACTTCTAGTGAGGACTCCTACTGCTGCCGCTATGTCCGATCTTGTACAGTTAATAAAGTAGATCAAACTTCCTAAGACTTGTCTATAAAGAATAGACTTTATAAGCTCTCTCTCCTCTGGACTCATCTGATCATCTAAATTCATCACTCCACCTTCTACACTCCCATCACTTACTTTCTTCAAGTCCATGGGAGTGGCACAATTATTTGCCTTTTTCCATCTGGAATTTCTCAAGCATATTACCTATTGCTTCTTTCACAGTAAGTTTGATAATCCTTTTCCCCCTATCTCTCTCTATTTGGATCCCCAAAATATATCTTGCCTCACCTAAATCCTTCATAGCAAACCTGCTTTTAAGATCTTTCTTTAACTTTTTGATCTTTTCCAAAGGCTTACTTACCAGGAGCAGATCATCCACATAAATTGCAAAAAAAATCACACCATTCTCATCTTCAAACATATAGATTGAATGGCCAGAGATGATCTGCATATATCCCAGACCGGTGAGAAACACATCTAGTTTCTTATTCCATTGTCCAGGAGCGTGCTTTATTCTATATAAGGACTTTATCGGCATGCATATTTTAATCTCTTCTCCTTCCTCCACAACCCTTCGAGTTGCCTCATGAAAATTTCTTCCTCTAACTCACCATTAATAAAGGCAGTCTTAATATCCATCTGGTGTGTTTCCATGTCTTGCGTTGCTGCCAAACTGAGGAGAATCCTTACTGATGGCAACCAAACAACTGGAGCAAAAGTCTCCTCATAGTCAATCCCCTCATTTTGGGTGAACCCCTTTGCTACCAATCGAGCCTTATATCTCTCGATGGTATTAATTGGGTTCAGTTTTAGTTTAAGTACCCATTTACAGCTTGGTTTTCTGTCCTGAGAACAATCTGCTAGTTCCCAAGTATTTGCGTCCATGATGTAGGCCATCTCATCATTTATGGCTCTAATCCATATATCTTTCTCCGGACTTTTCACAACCTTCAAATATGATTGAGGCTCATCTGGGTGAGATAGCTTAGTTACCTTGTGAGCGGCCTATTTTTCTTGTATCCTTTTGTTGCTCCTTCTCTCTTCCTCAAACTCCAAAGCTGAGATGGAGGGAAGACTTGGATTTCTCCTGACTGTCTCATCGGCTCCCCTATCCTTTGAAGTCAGTTCCGATTCCTCCTCTTCTGTCTCCTCGAAGTCCATAAGAATATGTGAGGTTTCCGCTGGATCTCTTGTATCTTGGATCTCCCCTAAATATGCAATCTTTGTTTCACTCATGTCCCTTTCGAGAAAGATGGAGTCCTCCTCCCCTTCAAACTCAAATATGATTCTTATCTTCTTGGTATATTGAAATGGGTCAAATGACTTCCCTTCATCCATGACAACAAGATGCTTAACCAAAATGATATCTCTCTTTGCTAAGTCATAGACTCTATATCCCTTAATATATTTATCATATCCTACAAAGTATCATGGTTTTCCCTTAGCATCTAGTTTCCAGTTTTTCTATCCGTGTCAAGACTTTAAACTAGGCTACCGAATACTTTTAGGTGAGAGATATCTGGTTTCCTTCCAACTCATCTCTCATAAGGTGTCATTCCCTTTACAGTTGAGGTAAGGACTCTATTGTTAATGTAGTTAGCACATTTCATGGCTTTTGCCCAAAATCTCTTTCCTTTTTTGTTGTCGGTCAACATACTGCATGCAATATATCCTAATGTTTAGTTAAACCTCTCAACAACCCCATTTTATTTCATATTATATGGTACAACTTTCTAGTGTTGAACTCCCTCATCTCTCAATTGTTCCTCAAACTAGTTAGAGGTATACTCCCCCTCATTATCACTCGTTAACCCTTAATGGGGGTTCCATGCAACTTCTCCCTCCATGCTTTATATCCTTTAAAGGAAGTTGATGTTTCAGACTTTGTTTTTAGGAAATAGACTCTAGAGTATCTAGACTAGTCATCGGTTATTATCAACATAAACCTCTTTCCTCCAACCAAAGGTAATTTTGCATGTCCCTAGATATCTTTGTAGACCACATCTAGTACTTTCTCACCTCTATATGTGGAAGCTTTGTTGAAATAAGTAGTTGTATTTTCTAGGTCTAGAACTAATTAGCGGAAACATATAAAGAAAATGTAGGCAGCCTGCCTCCATCTCTTCTCTCTTGCCCCCATACTTGTTGTAGTCACTGAAGGAGAGAGAGAGCGATAGAGCCATGGCTGCCTCAACTCCATAGGAAGGACTAAAGAGTGACTTAAGTCACTCTCAAAAAAAGGTTGAGTCCGGCAGGACTCAAACCCCCGGCCAGCAGAGCGCGGCGTAGCCGTTAGCTCTAACCAGTCTGTCCTAGAAGTCCGTTAGGTGATATGGGGTTTAATTAGTATTTAAACTGTTGTATAATACAGAAACCATTTAATTGTAATATGGACGAACGGACATAGAACTTGTTAAGGTTTAGTGCGAACGTCATTTCGCACGAAACAAATGAAACGGACATTTGTTTTAAACGGTCGACATTCAATGTCGGATTTAAACTATCGGCGCACATCATCGCCGAGATCGCGGAATGGTCACGTTGAATTTTATGGACCTGGCATGACGTGGCGCCGCGTGGAAGGATGACATTCGGTCGTGAGAATTCCGGAGAATATACGAACGAGTGGAAAAGTGACACGCGTCCACTCAGCAGCCTTGTCGTACAACAGCCGTACAGAAAAGACATCGACCGTAGTACCTTTTTGTACTTTACAGTAATATGATTGGTTCATACCTCAGTAGATAGGGGTTGTGAGAGAGGTCAAGGACTTAGGAAATTTTGGTAGATAATCACCTCTCTCTAAGAGAGCTTTGTATAAATTGACATTTTTGTCGGCTCATATCTTATCGGCTGATTGGCCGTTTTGAGTGATCTTTTTTGCTACGGACTCAAGGGAGTCATGCTGCACAGGGGTGAAGTCAAACTGTCATTTAGCATTCAACGACAGCAGTGGTTGTGGCTTGTAGTGGGTAAATTAAATACTATCTAGAGGCTTCCTGTATTTTGTGGTCCAATAGAGGACACAGAATTGCAGGTTATGGGCCCACCCTCTAGGGTGCCCACCTTCAATGAATCTGGGTTCATCTATTGGGAAGCCATGATGATGGGAGCTTTGTGCGAAAAACGATACTGGGGAATCGTTAGTGGACAAGTGAAACGTCCACCTTTAAAAACTCCACCAGGATTTGGAGAAGTAATGTTTCCTGCAGCCACGGCTGCCTCTGCGGAGGAGGCAGATGATGGGGACAGCACTATGTCCGAAAAAAGGAAAGGAAAGGAGACACCCCTCACTCCTATTGCCACAATATCGAGAGTGGTGACCGTGAAGACCGCGAAGAACAATACTCAAATGTGGGAGGATGTAAACATGGCTGCCAAGAACTTTATTCTCAGAGACCTCACTCAAGCTTTGGCCACTCCTCATTTTCACATTTACAAGGCCGAGAAGTTGTGGGTGAGTTTGGTGGAGATTTATAGAGCTGGAACTATTCAGGAGCTCCAGTTGGCTAAGTAAAAGCTAGTGAGTTACACTTACAAAGGACGAAAGATGTTAGATTACTGTATTGATCTTTTTTGTTTGTATATGGAGATGGAAAGTGTCGGGTGGACAGGTACAATGAAAATGAAAGTTAACACTCTTATCATGAAGTTACCAGATGAATTTGAGAACATAGTGTATCGAGTACAGGAAATGCCTAATAGTTCATGGAAATGGAACATAGTGGTCAGGATGATACTTGTGTAGGAAAACACAATGGAGATTAGGAGACGAGAGAAGAGCATTCAAGCTCTAGCAGCAGGAGGGGACCGATGGGGGAAGGACCCAAAGAAACCTTACAAAGGGGAAAGAGATCATTCTAGGGGGCTGAGGACCACAAAGGGTCTTTGTCATTTTTGCAAAAAGCCAGGAAACTTCATCGCAGATTGTGTCAAGCTCTCGGAGCTGAGGCTCCAAGATAACCGTGGAGGGGGTTTTTCCGGAGGGAAGAAAAAGGCACTTGTGGTTTCCAAAATTGACAGGAGAAACCGAGGAAGAGTCCTCTGAGGAGGATGGGGAGCTTCTTCTTGACGAGAGCATAGAGGAGAAGGAGATCCCTCGGAGACAAAAGTGTGCCCTTGGAGCAATTCAAGAAGCTCCACAGGAAGGATGGATTATCAACTCAGGTGCATCCATGCATATGTGTCGTGATAAAGAACTCTCCACTAACCTAAGAAAGATCCCTACTGTAGAAATAGAGTATGGGGATGGGAGAGTGGTTACTACAGATCTAGTGGGATCAGTTGATTTGAAAGTCTTAGTGAAGGGTAAGAATTATATAGTTACATTTTCAGATGTAATCTACATTCCTCAACTGAGTAAAAATCTACCTTCACTAGAAAGGGAGTCTTTATAGCTAAGTATGGGGATGAAGTTTACTTCACGGCAGATAAAGGTAGCCAAGGAATGTTTAAGCTTAACCTGAGTAATGAAAAGAAAAATGCTTATTATGTTGGTGTTCCTAAATTGATGATTTGGCATAAGCGGTTGGGGCATGTGCATTTTGATAGATTAAGGGAAATGAAAAAGCTTGGGGTAGTAGAAGGCATTCAGTTTGGAGATAATGAAATGATGGATGATTGTAGTGGTTGTGCTCAAGGTAAGGCTCACAGACTTCCCTTTCCCAAAGCCGCCACATACAGAGGTGAGAAAGTATTAGACTTGGTCCACACAGATATTTGGGGACCAGCAAAAGTACCTTCGGTTGGAAGAAGTGGGTTTATGATGACAATAACCGATGACTGGTCTAGATACTTTAGAGCCTACTTTCTAAAAACAAAGTCTGAAGCACCAACTTACTTCAAAGAATATAAAGCCTGGAGTGAGAAGTTGCATGAAACCCCCATTAAGATGATAAGGAGTGATAATGGGGGAGAATATACCTCTAACCAGTTTGAGGAATATCTGAGAGATGAGGGAGTGGAGCACCAGAAAACTATACCATATAACCCGGAACAAAATGGGGTAGCTGAGTTGTTGAATCGAACACTAGGAGATAGTGCAAGCAGTATGTTGGCAGACAAGAAAATAGGAAAGAGATTTTGGGCAGAAGCAATGAATTGTGCCAACTAGATTAAGAAAATAGTCCTTACCTGAGCTATAAAGGAGTGACACCTTATGAGAGATGGGTTGGAAGGAAACCAGATATCTCACACCTTAAAGTATTTGGTAGCCAAGTTTACAGTCTAAACACGGATAGGAATAACAGGAAATTAGATGCTAAGGGAATACCTAGATACTTTGTGGGATATGATGAGGATGTTAAGGGATATAGAGTCTATAACTTAGCAAAGAAAGATATAATTCTGGTCAAACAGTTACTTGTCATAGATGAAGGGAAGTCATTTGACCCCTTCAAATATACAAAGAAGATAAGAATCAGATTTGAGTCTGACAGTGAGGAGAACTCGGTCGTTCTCAAAAGGGACATGAGTGAAACCGTGATTGCAAATTCAGAGGATATCCAAGATACAGAAAACACACTGGAAACCTCACATACTCCTATGGAATTCGAGGAGATAGAATAAGCGGGACAAGAACCGACTTCCATGAAGAGGGGAGGCGATGAGATTGTGAGAAGAATTCGAAGACTTCCATCTGAAACTCTGAGACCTCCATAAGTCCTCAGAGTGGACAGCTTCCAAGAAGCCTCTAGGATAACCTTGACCCCTTTGTGTTTCAGAAAAAATAACTGCCACCCTAACAGAAAATAACTTCACCTCTTTGAAGGCAAGACTCCCTTGAGTCGATAGCAAAAAAAATCTCTAAATTTGCTCCCCTGAGCAGTAAGTTATGGAGGGTCAAAGTTGACCTTTTGTATAGAAGCTCTCTGGGAGAGAGGGTCCTATCTCCTAATTTTTCTAAGTCCTATCTCTCTCACATACTCTATCTACTGATGTACGGAACCAATCAGAATACACTTCCGTACGCAAAAGTAAAGCTGCCGGTGTACTTTATGTACGGACATTGTACGACATGCCCTAAATGTCGACACATGTCATATCCGGATTCGGTGCCATAATCTCCGGAGATTCCACGATCCAATGTAATTACGCCACGCGTCATCCGATGTGGCGATGGCGTATGTCATGTGGCCGTCGAAATGAAAACGCATGCCTTCACATAAGACTAACCAAGGCATGTAGTCATCTA
>JBBHKE010000237.1:0-23729 GCA_037447655.1 Zygnema cylindricum | reverse complement strand
AAGCTTGCCCACTCTTTCCTCCCCTTCGGATCTCAATTGTATTCTCGCGAACGAGAATCATCCCTACCACTGAATTCCAAATCCACCTTGAGTCCGCCAAGTCCTGCACACAGTTGACTATGTTCTCAAACTCCTCGGGTAACTTCATCAGTATACAGTTAACCTTTTCCTTTTCACTAAAAACATTTCCAGCACTTTCTAGTTCCATGAAAAGTGTAGCAAGCTCATTGCAAATATCCAACATCTTCCCCCTTTTGTACACATACTCCTTAATTTTCTGATCAGCCAACTGTTGTTCCTGAATCGTACCACTTCGATACATCTCTATGAGAGCCATCCAAAGATCGGATGCCCTCTCTACTTGCAAATGGGGAGATGCAAGCCCTTGAGTAAGATGGCGGAGGATGAAGTGCTTAGCCGCCATATTGTTGTAGTCCCACGTATCGATATCATTCTCCTCGTTCCTTGGAATAGGTGACATGAATGCCGAACCGGCTGCTATTGGTGTGACCGTCTCCTTCTCCTTGCCTTTGTCCACCACCTCTCTTTCCTTTGTCTCCTCCGTTGAAGATGAATCTGCATCTCTAGTGAATTTTTCTCCTGTAAACCTTCGAGGTATCCCAAGACTGGATAGACGCCTCACCCGTCCACTCACTATTCCCCAAAACCGTTTCTCACATAGAGCTCCTGTCATCACACTTTCCCAGTATATGAAGACAACTCCATTGAATATGGGCACCCTAGATGGTGGGCCCATAACTTGCAACTCTTAGACCTCCATAGGACCTCAGAGTAGGCAGCTCACACGAAGCCTCTAGGATAACCCTGACCCCTTTGTCTTTCAGCACGAATAACCGCCACCCTGGCAAACAAAAAATCGGACCACCTTCTTCCATCTGAAGGCAAGACTCCCCTGAGTCGATAGCAAAAAGAATCCCTGAATTTGCTCCCCTGGGCAGTAAGTTATGGAGGGTCAAAGTTGACCTTTTGTATAGAAGATCTCTGTGAGAGAGGGTCCTATCTACCAATTTTTCTAAGTCCTATCTCTCTCTAAAACTCTATCTTCTGGTGGACGACGCCAATCATATTACACTACCGTACACAAAATTACAGCTGCCGGTGTACTTTATACACGGATATTGTACGACATGGCCTAAATGTCAACACATGTCATATCCGGATTCGGTCCCGTAATCCTCGAAGATGCCGCAATCCAATGTAATCGTGCCACGTGTTATCGGATGTGGCGATGACCACAAACCGCGGAGAATCTCTTCCGCGATCTCGGCTTTCTTTTCAGCCGTCCGATTGAATGCAAATTTCAATCGTAGCCGTCATAAATGTTTGTGCGGTATTTGTTTCGTAAAAGAAACAAAATCCAAGGTACTCGTTTCTTATCCATACCGAAATCCGTACTTTAACATAACTGGATCTATGTATACGTAAAGTTCCGCCGTTAAATGAATTTTCCTACGTGGCAACATTTAAATAAATATCAAACCTATTAGTATGTAACTTTCTGCCTATACTTAACGGTTAAGGCTACCGACTAGCGGCGTTCTGACGATCGGCAGATACTAGGATCAAATCCTCGTTTCGATATACTCCTCTTAGTAAATAAACCTACCTATTTGTAAATCAACTAATTTATTTCGCATAAACCTCTGGATAGCCTAGGTAGCCATTGCTCTAGCTTCCTCTCCAACTTCTCACTGACTGCAACAAGTGTGGGAGTTTGGAGAGAGAAGTTAGAGGCAAACAGCCTCGACTTCGTTCTATATTCCAATTTAGATCTAGAAAATAATAAAAGAACCTTCGATTTCTACACTTCCCACCCCTCTCCTCCTAATCCTCCCATATTTCTTCCCTCACCATCTTCAAGTCCCCCTCTTCCTCCATCTTCTCCTACCCCCTTTGTTTTCTCGGCTGCTCCCATCACTCCTACTACCCAATCACCTGCCTTTCCTCTTCATTCTGTCACAAATTCTGAAGATACTACCTCCTCTCTCCCTTATTTCCACGATGATCCTCTTTTTGACAATCTTTCCCCCACAATTTTTTCCCACTAACCTCTTCCTGGGCCTTTAACTCCTCTAGAGCCTTCACCTCTCTAGCTTGAGACTTCCCCTCTTCCTGAGACCTCTCTTTTAACTCCCCGTAAACTTGCACGCCCTACGGTTCCCCCCTCTCACCTTATTACCTACATAGGCCATGCCTTTTTTGCTTGAGCTTACTTGGTTCGGGCGTCTGCCTCTCTTATTTCAGCCCCTCTCTCTCTCAAAGCTGCACTAAAACGTCTTGATGCCTCCCTTTGGAAAATTGTCGCTGATGCTAAATTCAATGCCTTAATTTCCAACAAAACATGGAATATTGTTCCCCTTCTCCCCGGAAGAAAGGCAATCGGCTCAAAATGGCTCTTCTGTGTAAAACAAAAAGCGGATGGATCCGTGGACAATTACAAAGCTCGCTTAGTGGCGAAGGGCTTTTCCCAAATCGAAGGTATAGATTTCAGTGAAACCTTTGCTCCAGTTGCACGGTTGACATCTATCCAAACTTTACTTGCTTTAGCTGCTGAACATGATTTCCATGTTCATCATATGGATGTTAAGAATGCCTTTTTCAATGGGATCTTGTCCGAGGACATTTATATGCATCAGCCTGAGGGCTATATTTCCCCTGGATCTCAACATCTTGTTTGCCATCTTATTAATATAATATATGGATTAAAACAATCCCCCCGTGTATGGAACCATACTATAGATGCCATTATCCGAAAAGAAGAATTTACCCGAATTTATACGAATTTTAGCATTTACTCTCGCAGCTTTGGCACCTCCTTGATCATTGTTGCCATCTTTGTCGATGATCTCCTTCTTCTTGGTCCTTCCCTCTCTGAAATCTTTAGTGTCAAATCTCTCGTTCAAACCCATTTTGACATGGCCGACCTAGGTGAGCTCACGTATTATTTGGGATTCAAGTTTCTCGTAACGGCTCAGCTTGCACCCTCTCTCTCTCTAAAGAGATCTTTATCTCTAATCTTTTAGAACGCTTTGGCATGGTAAACTGCTCCTCCCTTTCCACTCGTTTATGCTAATGCCCCTCACATGTATTCCACGGACTCCCTTCTCTCCCCCTCCCTCCATGCCACTTATCGCTTGATGGTCGGGGCTCTTATGTACTCTATGCAAACAATCCGCCTTGACATTGCCACAGATAACACTAAGCCTAGTCAATTCCTCCAACGTCGTTCCATTGATCATCTTGCCGCAGCCAAGCGTGTCTTTCGTTATCTACAAGGCACTAAAATTCTTTGTCTCACAAACTCTTCCTCTAGCTCTAGTGCTCTTATTGGATTTGTTGATTCAGATTGGGCGCAAGATGAGCTTTCTCGCCGTTCCACCACTGTTTGGTGATTCTTCTTGGGCAATGGTCTTATCTCTTGGTCATGCAGAAAGTAACCTACCACTGCATGCTCCAGCACTGAGGTGGAATATATGGCCGCTTATCACGCCGCTAAGGAAGCTATCTGGCTTCGAACTCTGCTTTCCAATCTTGGATTTCCTCCTTTGACTCCGACTATTTTTTCCGATTCCTAGAGAGCCCTTGCTTTGATCCGCAATCCTGTTCACCACAAAAGGACGAACCACATCGACATTCAATACCATTACTCTCTCGAGCGGGCTGAAGATGGCACTCTCCAGTTTCTTTAAGTAAAATCCGCCGACCAAGTGGCCGATTATCTCACCAAGGCTCTTCATCGACCTCACTTTGAGCAACATTGCCTCTCCTCTGGAAATCGTCTTCCTTCTCCTCCTGGCTAAATTTCCATTATTTTCATCTCAATCTACAACCTAGTTTTCGCTTCAGTGGGGGTGTTAAGGGTGATTTGTTGTAACATGTAACATTGTTGTAAATATTTACAAACCTTAAGAATTTCGTCAAATGAATCAGGACCATTCAAAATAAATATCATGTGATCGACGCAATTTCGCGTCCCTCACCAAAATGACCAAACTGACGGCGGCGCTCTCTATAGCTTTTTATTCGGCATAATTGATGTCGTGTCACACGATAACACAATCCACTAGACGAACTAACAGTTAAGGGTTATTTAACGTCGCTTCACTTTTTCTCACTCTTAGTCGCGTTTGTACCTTTTATTTCATTTGTCAGTCCACTCTTGACTCTCTTTTGGTCTTGTCTGTACTTGTAATTTCCTACGTTTAGAGTAAAGGAATAAATAGCGTAAAAACAAATTAGTGTCATTAACACTAATCGGGAATTATTTTTTTTTGAAAAAAAATATATATAATAATTAATCCCTAATTGTAATTTGGGTTGTCCTGAATAATAAATACCCTCCCTTTCGATGTCTACATTAATATGTGTATCCGTACAAAATATGACAATTCGTACGCCGTCGCGCTGTTCATACGGTCGACGGACGAACATATGAGAACGTGATTTTTGTCGACGAGTTTGCATCTCTTTCTTCCAGTGCACATTCACATGTGTGCGCAAAAATGTTAAGTGTCTTTTTATGCCTTTGTAATTCAAAAAGTACCATTTCGTACGAAAATATTTTGTCCGTACGCCACACTATTTCCATTGAAGTGTACTTTCATAATTAACGCTAATTGAAAAAAAAACCTAATTAGAATAATGGAAAAAATATAATTATGGATTGTATTTCTGGTTTTGTTTTTGAAAAAAGGGCACCGAATTGGCGTTATACACTCTAATAGCGATTGACGGTGTAGTGAATCAACGCCCGTTACACGGGCATGGACTGTGTCCTGTTTTATCATGTCCGTTTATCAATTAGCATGCTCGTTACACGCGCATGGACCGTTTACTGTTTATCAAACGTGTAAGTACAGTACTATTGTACTATTGAAGATGTTCGTACGTACATTTGTAGACGCGACCCAACATTTCACAGCGATTGACGGTAAAGTGAGCAAAGAATTAACGACACGAAATCGTACTTCTTGAAAAGAACGGTTATTTTCTGAACTGCCAGCATTCTATGATCGGACGGTCACGAACAAAGGATAGACGGCTGAAGACTCATTACAGTTGGCGGTGTCTCTATTCATTGACAGGATCGTGCATCCACGATCTGACGGTAATAAACGATTGCCGTGGGGTACTTTGAAAGTTACATGATCGGTGAGGTCGGCCGAGGGACAAAGTTAACCCTTTGCTGACGCCAAATCAATGCCCGTCGCACGGGCATGGACCGTATCCTATTTATCGTGCCCGTTGATCGTACCCGATGATCGTGCCCGTTGATCGTACCCGTCGATCGTGCCCGTTGATCGTACCAGTTGATTGTACCACTTGATCGTGCCCGTTTATCATGCCCGTCGATCGTGCCCATTACACGCGCATGGACCGTGTCCTTTTTATCGAATCGTTTGAGTACGATTGTACTATTCTAGACGTTCGTACGGATATTTGTAGACGCGACCCAAAACAACACAACGATTGACGCAACATCTGACCCGTTTGTTGACGTCGGCCGGGGGACACGCCGTTTACGGGTGCAGACGAACAGAAAGTCTGCCTATTTAAAGGTTTTCAAACGGACGACCAACGGTCTATAATTTTTATGTAGATATGACAAGGAAATCGTGAATTTCCCGCTGACAAGATGAAAATTTATGTGGTAGAGAATGTCAAACGGAAAAATTTAGATGATGATGTCATTATAATTTCATGACTTTGCATATTACACAAAGAGTACAAACATATTAACGTTTTTCAGCAATCACTGTACCATTAGGGATTATAGTACACATTCGTACATAAAATACCAGCCCGATATTGTAAAGTACAGTACAGTACTGTAGTTGTACTGCTGTAATGCATAGGACTTTGTTAAGAAATCGCGATAGGTTCAATTGTTCACAGAAACATTTTATAATACTGTAATCAAATCAGATCGTCTCCTTAAACTTTTTATATCTGCCCGTATCAAGTAATTAAAAAAGTCACGCAGGCATCTTGAACCCATACAGTCATATACACGTGGTAGTTGCAGTACTATATAGTACACAAAAAGTACATGATAGAATCCACAACAAATCGTCGAAGAGCTGACCTGTTGACATTTCCCGAGATGGCTGGAACTGGATTAAATGTGATACTTCCTCGACGTGGCGCAATTTCTGGATCTCCGTGATTGGCGCTTCGGCGGACTGGACAAGACTGGCCGCAATCTTTCCGGATAATTCCAAATATCCGTACATTTATGTACAGGTGTCTAATGATTGGAGGTCATCCTCTACGGTCATCACACATGCATTTCATCCATTTGCTTTAGATCTTCGCGACCTTGGAATTTTGGAAAAGGACACTGCCCTTCGTTATTAGCGTTAATGCGAAATTCGAATTTAGTACTAATTTGGTATTAGTACACGTGGCCGATCTCAACCCACTTATTCAGATATATCGTAATAATGTATTATTCTGTGTTTTTTGGCCAAAATTGTCACGACGGAATTATTTTTACTTTTTTTAGTGTTACAAAACACTAATAATGATGAGCGGTGTACTTGATTGCGACCCACAACCATCGAAGTTATGTCAACAAATCTCTGTCTTTCTTTAAGCGTGCCAAAACAGGTGGCGAACGATGGTCGTGAACTTCCAGACTTATCGCCACGTCACCAGGTGTACATAGATGATACGCCATATATGAGATAACAACCAGAATGACGTCAGGATGCATACAATTTAGCGTCATGCACTCCAATTTGTTTTTATGCTCCCTCTCCATGTCACCGTAATTTTAAGGAAATAGTATTGTCTTTGTCCTCAATTCTCCGTACGATATTTTTTGAAGTTAGGACATATTCTCGTGCAAGGAAATTTTACCTTTTCTGTCTTTTTTAGAGGAAATTTAAGGCATTAACGGTATAATCTTTTGACGTACAAATTATGCAAGTCGTCAAAATCACGCTCAAAGTCATTACGCACTTACTGAAATTTTGTCTTTTACGGAGGAAACTTGGAAACCGTACATAATCGTACAGTGGGGGAAACAAGAAAAGCTTCGGCCAATTGGATTATCTTTGAACTTTGAATCAGATCGAAAGCCGGTTTAATATTGAATAATAACTCGTGCGACCAATTTAGGCGACTAGGAATTCAAATTCCTGCATCCAATTATGTCGCACGTATATCGCTCCCACGTTAATAATAAAAATCCGTACAGTCAATATTTGTTTTTCTTTCAACTTGCCCGTCGGGAAGGGATGGAAAGCAAAAGGACAAAGATCCGAGATGGGAACGTTCATTTCTGAATACTCCCATCACGGTACTAAAAAGGTTTAAAAAAGGAAAAAGAACATTTAAAGACAACAAGAGTCAAAAGAGACGAAGGCATAGAGAACAAACTAAAAAGCCGACGCTAAATAAAGCAAGTAACCACCCAATTAAATCCACCAAAGGTGACTACCAACAAAGAGAAGAAACCTACATTACGTGATTAAGCACAACCCTAACAAGCTAAAGTAAACAACAATGACTATTGCCTCGATCTTTGATGTCGGACTTGTCAGTATGTTTCCTCTTACGTGACGCAAATGTGGAGCAATCTACATCATTCTCTCATCATGTCGTGATTTCAGAACGCAGTTTGTCTTTTAGCAACATCTCGACGATTCGTTCCAACTCCAAGTGGTTGGATGCTTTTAGTCGAACCAAGTGACTATGTGCTTGTACTCCACAAAAGTGATTACAATACCATGGTGATCTTGGTGTCCATGGGGATGTTGATACTGACAAAGTCCACTTCAACCAACATGTTGGTATCGCGTGATATATAAGACTCCCATGATGTGCCGTCTTAATATAATTTAGTCATGCGAATTTTGTCGAGTTTGATTTTTAGTTGTCAGTCTGAACAACTAATGTGTGGATTCGAGCGCCACTCAAATCTCCATTGATATTTTGAACCCTATCGTTTTTGGCAATTGGTTGTCGTTGAGCCCTCGCATATCCGTATCCTTCGCTTTGACTTTTATAAAGTCCCACGCCAATTTTTTCTCTTGCTCGATCAGTGCATTGTATATGTTGGGACAAAAGCGTACCTTACTAGACTGACGATTTCCACATAGTTTCGTTCGTCAAGAATGGGGGAGATAAGGAGAAAGAGGGTACAGAAGACGGAGACGAAGATTGAAAGGGAGAGGAGGTTGGAAGGGAAAGGTAGAGGAGAAAGGGAGAGAGAGGGAGAGGTAGAGAAAGAGAGTGGGAGAGAGAGAGAGAGAGAGAGAGAGAGAGAGAGAGAGAGAGAGCTTGAGAAGGAGTGGAACAACAATAGGACAAAAGAAAGGGAGAGGAAAAGGGAGAGGGAGAGGGGGAGGGAGAACGAGAGAGTGAAAGTGAGGGAGAAGAGTCAAGGTGGCACATTATCTCTATCGACCATTGCGAGCTAACAAAGAGCAATCTCCAAACGACACTTTTGTAAAGCCAGTTCAATTAGTACAAAGTTGAAATCTAGCAAAAAATAGCCCACACTATATCGGATAGGCAAATGTTTTCAACATAATTTTTCTAAGTATAGACATCATGTCACATGTCGAAGCTCTGTGACAAAAACAAAAGTTTTTAACTCAATCGCAATACTAAAGTTGATCACTTCTATTGCTGATGAAGTATGGAATTGACCGTGTGAAATTCACATTTTGTTTTTAGCTTGTTATATTATATTTTTCCACGTTATCTCACGATTGTTTCCCATCTAATCACGGCTTATGACCTATTGAAACGTCTTCCTTTACTATATACAACAGTTAAATCTAACGGTTAAAACTGATGACTGTGACGTGGCAGGAATTTGACGGTCTGCACAAAGTATTTTGGTGCATCTCCGTGTTTTCAAGTTTGGCGTGACAAGGTACCTCGCTGTGACAAGGTATCCCATGATGTGCCTAGGACAACATCCGTACACCAATTTGTACTGCGTAAATCGCACATTTCAATATATATTTCGCAATTGTCTAAGTGGTTTTAAGGGTTGGGAAAATGCCCAAACAAAAATCAAGCTGGACTTCTTTTAAATATTGATGGTCAATAAAAGCTTGGTTATTTAAAATACACTCAAAATTGTTAAAACGAGATTTTGATACTAGTCAGTTGCATGAGCGTCTTTAACCTCGTTGGTCAACAAAAGCTCAAAAAAGAATAAATAAATGAATATTCAATAGCAAGAATGTTCTATCAGACACCATGTTTAAAAAAAACGAACTTGTTCTACTAGCCGGATACCGGTTTTGAAACCTAAACATTAATTAACGTTGTTGGTTTATAAAGGCTTTTCTTTTTATTATTGCTGATTGATAAAATATCAAAAAATTAGAAAATACTAGTCATCCATAGGTTTCAAACCCTTACCTACTGTACAAGAAAAATCAGACTTAACTATTACCATCTCGTAAACCATTACCATAACCAGAAATTGGCATCTTACTTTTTTCTTTCCTTTTGAAATTGTCGCCTACTTTAGTTACATTTTCGGAACACAAAAAAGGATGAATGTTACAATACTTGTCCATATTGTTCCAACCATCGACTTCTCGATGTTCTCAAATTATGTTTATTATTTATACTTGAATTTTGCGGTGAAATATCATCTGCTGAAATTATTTCCACTTTTTTGCAACGGATTTTTTGTCCTCACGCTTTCTACAAAGTCCATATGAGGAGTCGCGGACCGACGTTAGGGAAAAAAAATAAACATCGACTTGAATGTTTAACAAAAGTCGAAACTGAAGTATTTCCGAGTTCGGCTCCCGCTAGAGCAAAAGTACTTATTTTCCTCTTAAATGATACCAAAAAACGAGCGGTACTTATTTAAAAAAAATCGACCATTGCGGTCATATGAGAACTATTTCCACTCATAGAATGGGTGATCTCTTCAGAAGAAAAATAGATGACTCCAAACTCACTCATTTTTTCCACAAAAATGGGAAGTAAATTTCGGTTGTTAGTGGCTAGAAAGATATTTAATATCGGGTGTGGGTCGTCGTTTTTCCTAAGCAGTTCTCGCAAATTTTTGAAGTATTTTTTGAAACATGTCAAGAAATCTGATTCAATGCAATACTTTTCTTCTGTTGTCTCCCTTTAACAAGCTTGTTGGAGTTCAAAAGTACAGTTATTTTATTCGTTACATTCTTCACTTAGTCGAACTCTTTCAATGGGACTGAAAATCAGGAAAACCAACAGAGTGTCAAAAATATTACATATAAAATGCTAAATAGTCAATTTTCAAGAAATTTCAAGGTGTGAAAAGTTAACATTTGTCAAAAAAATAAAACATGAAATGTCAAAGTATATACTGCTGCTGACGTACGTTCATAAAGTAAATCACACGTTTTCTCCCCCAATCCGCAAATCTATTCGAACCTCCACATTAAATTCAGTGAGTACCACGCATTACAAATCGCGTCGAGTACGCACGAAACGTCGCGTACTCATGAAACTTCGCGTACGCACGAAACTAACTTTTCAAGAACAACACTCTCCCGAAAATTCAGTTTCGTGCGTCCATGGCGCCACGTAACCAGCCGTCACACATATCATCAAATGTCACACATGTCACTCTTGCCTCCTCCATCTAAATTCGCCCAATGCCTCTGCCGAATTTTCCTCCCTTTGTTCCACCACTGCTTTCGTTACCTCCTTAACTCTCCAAATTTTATAATAATTTTTTTTCATTTTCCGATAACAAAAAGATAAAAATTTCCTTTCTACCAAAATCTAAATCCCAATCTATATTTCCAGCATTTTACCACAAATTATATAATTTCAACCAAGGTATCACACTAACATATCCCCAAAAAAACTTCTACCTCCACTATAACAAATTTAGATTTCAGTTTATTTTTCCTTTTCTTCATTAATAATCGGATCCCAAAATTTCCCATTAAAAATACATAAACCAAATCTATTTCCCCAAAACAATTCTACCGAAAAACACCAAATTCCAACAAACATCCCACATATTCCTCTAACTACCACAACAATTTCCAAAAATAAAAACTTTTCAAATTTTTTATAAATTTCTCAAACCCCTTAATCCCACAAATTCTCTAAAAGAAAGCATTATAAAAAATAAAAATAAATTCCACAATTTTTTTTTTTATTTTCCACGTTTTTCCAAAAACTCAAAATATTTTACATTTCCCAAAACTTCCAAAAACTCAAAAATAATCTCACAAATCCCTCTTCCAACAATCATAGATCCACAAAAATTCAGATATTTCACCAAATGCCACAACTCCACCTTTCGGATCTCTCTCCCCCTAATGTCGAAACTCCACCTTCCGGATTTCTCCACCAAATATCAAATCTCCAACAAATGTCAAACCTTCCACCTTCCGAATTTCTCCCTCAAATATCGATCCTCCACATTCCGAATCGCTCCACCAAAAACAACCAAATCTTTTAAATTTTTCTTTTCACATGAGGGTAGACATTTCTCAAAAGTTCACCGTCACTAAGTTAATCCCTTGGGGCGATGCAAGATTAAGCTCAACACTTACCAACCGTATGGTAAGGCTGATCTCATAGGTACATAGACACCATTACCGCAATACAACCAGCAAGGCCAAATTAACCCGCTACCATGCGTGTGACACCAAACTATATCGACTCAGCCTAACGTATGATAGATGGGCTGTGGGCCCATAACCTGTTGTTCTTTATTCTAAAATAGACTGTTGTTCTTTATTCTAAAATAGACCGCAGAAGTGACCTAAACTATCAACCGTAAAGCTAAGCAAATCTAGTCCAATGAAAAATCCTTTGAAATGAATGCCCTCCAAGAAACTGAATGCATTCCCTGATGCATTCCCAGAAAATCCCCATCAGACACACCATAGGTCTCCCAAAGTCTCCTAAAAACACAGATCAGACCACCGTAGGTCTGCCAATCTGCGACCATTTAACACAGACCAAACACCCATGGGTTTGCAAATTTGTGGAAATTTTAAGACCACCCTAGGACAAATGCATACACCGATGCATTAAACAACAAGAAAAATACATGCACAATGCATGACAAACAAACATAAAAATAACATTTATAAATAATAAATGACCGCCATCCCACATAACCAAATGTATAACCACATAATTAAATGTATCACTTAAGTGTATGACCTAATCGACAACCCTAAAAGACTACATCTTCTGCTCCTACTTTTCATGCTAAGCATTGATGATTTCGCTAACAAAGCTCATAGCTATATATACACTTGTAAGTTGTCAACCAATCACGTAACTATTACTAAGTCCTACTTACAACGTAAGAAACTACTAGTAAGAGTAATTTAATCGTAAGCGTACAACTGACAGTCAAAACAATATTAAGCGTACACTTGTCTTCAAGTACGACACTACACACTCACTAATTAAGTTGTCGAAACCCTAAAGCACTTAACAATGCGTCACACAATCAAAACCTTTGTAAAATTAGTGGCAGACGCCGTCTGCTGTCAAATGTAACATAACCCACTTGCCGAAATGACACCGTACTATCCAAATCGAACCGTATCAAAAACCACGTACTACGTCATAAATGCCGCCGGCCGAAATAAAGTATACCCGTCCAAAATAAATTCTTTATACCATTGCGTACTTTACATAAATGCTGCCCGTCACATTTGGTTCCGTACGGCTGGCGTACACTTTAAAACATTTCGAATATTAGACGTCGGATCACTTCGCGATCCGCCGTCCATTGCACTTTACGCAAACCGTACTTTTACAAATGTTTGTTCGCGTCACTTCAATTAAATTCCGTACGTTCATAAAGTAAATCACACGTTTTCTCCCCCAATCTGCAAATCCATTCGAACCTCCACATTAAATTCAGTGAGTACCACGCATTACAAATCGCGTCGAGTACGCACGAAACATCGCGTACGCATGAAACTAACTTTTCAAAAACAACATTATACGAACATATCTAACCATACTTGTTCACGGCGATTAGTGCTAACCTACCGTACGTGACGAATTATACGTAACAAACGCATTGAACCTTTTGATCAAATTGCAAAAAATCGTTAATGAATTTCCTTTCGTACTATTCCGTACATAAAAAAACAAAAAACTATTACATATAACGCAGTTTGCAAGTTTTTCCCGTGAAATGAGCGGTAAAACATTAAACTCTTAAAATTTTTATCACATTTTTTGTTAGTAACGGAATTTCTTTACTAAATGGTATTCCTGTCGTTCACCATAGGGTATGTTACGCACTTGACGTGCCCGGGTTCGAATGCTACGAAGATAACATTTTATACAATTTCGTCTCTGTTCCATGGCGTCTTCTTTCAAAAAAATTTGAAGAAGACGCCCATACAAATTTCAAACTGAACGCGCGAAATTATTGTGACGTTCAACATCTCTTTTCGAAAATGTCCGTACATTTTCGATTATATAACGTACAACTTCCGTGGTATTTCTGTTCAGTTCACTGAACAGAAATTACCAATAAGTGCGACGCATATTTCCCGTTTTATTCCGTACATATCCGTAAAAAAATGTACAGTTACAGTAATTAGTTTACAGGTTTCCGTAAAATTACAGTTTCAGTTTACAGTACACGTTTTTTTACGATTTTTTCAAAAGTCACGAATTATACGTTTCAATTGCAAAAAAAGAAAAAATCGCGCGATGTGAACAACTATGTATCTAACGTAAACATGTGTATAAATTTTTGAAAAACTTAGAGGCTACAGGCGTTCTTTCTTTTTTGGTCATTCTCGCAAACCTCACTGTCTCTTCCGTTGGCGTTTATCCTCTCACACGTTTTTCCACTTAAGTCTGACACGTCATCATGAAGGATGGTAAGCGGCCAACCAAGCGGTCAACCCAGCAGCCAACCAAGCGTCTGCGCAGTGCGCGGTTTGTGCGCTTGCGTTTTCCTCCCTTACTAATAAACCCTAACCAATCACAAGAGGATAGAAGACAAACGGAAGAAATACTAAGGGAGGGTGTGAGGGCTAATTTACCTAGGGTAGAGGTATTGCCGGAAGAGGTAGAGAGGGAAAGAGAGGCAATGAATGAGAGAGTTAGGTTAGGGAAGACGATGGAGGAATTGGCAAGGGAAAGGGAGGCATCGGAGGTCTTACCGATCCAATGGGAGCCACTGTCGGATGCAAGAAAGTAAAGGAAGGCGTATGTGGAGGTACGACAGTAAAGGGAGGCGTATGTGGAGGTAGAGAGGGAAAAAGAGCCTTCGGTAGAGGCGCAAATAAAGGGGACGGAGGAGGGTGAGGTAGGGTTGGAAAAGGAGTCTTTAGTAGAGGTAGAAAGAAAAGGGAAGGAGGTAGATGAGGCAGGGATGAAAGAAAGGGAATCGGTTGAGGAACCCATGGAACGACCATTACCGGAAGAGGAAAAAAATGGAGAGGGGGGAAGAGGGGGGGATGAGGCGGTATTGGGAGAGGTAGGAGGGGAGGGCCAAAAAATAGATGAGGAAGGCGAGGTGAGGGAA
This sequence comes from Zygnema cylindricum, assembly GCA_037447655.1. NCBI lineage: Eukaryota > Viridiplantae > Streptophyta > Zygnematophyceae > Zygnematales > Zygnemataceae > Zygnema > Zygnema cylindricum. The sequence continues at coordinate 9,211 of JBBHKE010000237.1, read as the reverse complement.
TCACCGGGTAGGGTAGAGAGGAGAAGAATAATAGCGGAAGGGAAGGCTAAAGTTGAGGAGACTAGCGACGAGGATTACGAGCCCTCCTCATCCCACACCGACGAAAGCATTGTGGATGGTGACGAACCGAGCGAGGAGGAGCATGTCACGAAGGAGGTTCACCCCTCCGACATTCAGGTCACCAAATTTGAGGGTGACCAGCCAACCGAAGACGAGCAAAGTGAAGAGAGTGAGGAAAAAAAAAGAGAGAATGAGTATGAAAGCGAGGAAGAGGTCTTTTTTGCTCCCCATTCACCGAATTCCGAGCGAACACTTGTAATTGCTCCTCAATATCCTCAACCTCATTATCAGGTTGAGGAAGCGGATTGGTTTTTCCCACCTCCGACGGGTGAGGAGGCCATGAACAGTTTTTGGCTAAAGGCGGAACACTTCATTCCGGTCGCGGAGTGGCCCGAGCACTAGAGGTACGTAGAACCCCAACCCCTCCACCCGACGAGGAATCCCGTACCGGAAGTACTCGACATCCCTCTTGATGTCTCCGCACACCCCATATGGCTTTTCATTGCCCATGAGAGTCGCGGCTCAACATTTGCCCACATCCGACAATTCAACCCCTACAACCCACAATTCACGTGGATTAAGCATCGAAGAAACGGGTATGTCATTCATGTACCCGAATTGTTCAAGCACTATCATCCATTAGACCCTCAGCTATATACCATTCTCTGTAATGCACGATCAACTCCTATGTCAAGCGCGGACGGTTGTTTTACAACGTTTCCGTACTCTTGCATTCAGACGTGCATTTTTATGGGAGATTCCAAGAGTGCGTCCTCCTATGTTGCCTCTGTTGTTCTTAAACCACAGTTGCAGGTGGAGGTCTACCAGTAGTAGTGGATGTAGAAATAGACTTCAACAAAAGCTACCAGAAATCTTATCAAACAACCATCTTTGATATAACACAGAAAGTGCTCTCAGTTTCCAAATATCACCAAAATCCACACTAATATAGTATCACATGCACTGGCAATTCCCAAAATTGCAGCCTAATTGAACTAGTATACCATAAGATACAACACTTGGAAGTTTCCCAAAAATTGTCCCTTAGAGAGTTCGATCTCAATATTGGATAATACAAATTTGACTAAGTCCTGAACTATATACTTCAAAGAGTATCTACTAAAAACTAACTAATCAGATTTCTACACCTGGAACAACAATACTATACTATACTACGACAAGGTACCAAATCAGTACGCTATTGTACTGTGTGTACGTCCAAACCCTATTTGACTACTAGACAAAAATATACTTAGTGGAACACTAAATTATAATTTGTTACGCTACAAACTAATGTGCTTCAAATATACAAAATGGTTTCCTATACAGTAGTGTTCCAGGTGCTTAGTTATTGGTGGATGCAAGCGTCCAGCCGACTGGTGATAAAGTGGTCCATGTCACTTGAGGTCGTACATATAGTTGAGTCATTTTGTGGTCCCGTGTGAATCTCGTTCGTCGACTCAATTCACATCTACGATCATCGTTGAATGTAGTAATACCATTCTCCTACATAACTGGTTGAGTCCTTGTCCATCCGATTCTTCAACAATGTTGTCCGATGTGTGACGCGTGGTAAGTGAAACTCTGAGACCTCCATAAGTCCTCAGAGTGGACAGCTTCCAAGAAGCCTCTAGGATAACCCTGACCCCTTTGTGTTTCAGCAAAAAAAACTGCCACCCTGGCAGACAATATCTCTAACCAACTTCACCCCTGTGAAGGCAAGACTCCCCTGAGTCGATAGCAAAAAGAATCTCTAAATTTGCTCCCCTGAGCAGTAAGTTATAGAGGGTCAAAGTTGACCTTTTATACAGCTGCTCTCTAGGAGAGAGGGTCCTATCTCCTAATTTTTCTAAGTCCTATCTCTCTCACAGACTCTATCTACTGATGTACGGAACCAATCAGATTACAGTTACGTACACAAAAGTAGAGCTGCCGGTGTACTTTCTGTACGGACACTGTACGACATGACCTAAATGTCGACACGTGGTATGTCCGGATTCGCTCATGTAATCCTCGGAGATGCCGCGATCCAATGTAACTCCGCCACGTGTCATCCGATGTGGCGATGACCACAAACCGCCGAAATCCTCTTCCGCGATCTCGGCGTTAATTCCGGCCGTCCGATTAAATTCATATTTTAGTCGTAGCCGTAATAAATACATGCGCGATATTCGTTTCATTAAAGAAATAAATGCGCGGTATTAGTTTCTTATCCGTACCATAATCCGTACTGTTACATTACTGGATCTATGTATCCCGTAAATAGTTACAGTTAAATGAATTATCCAAACTCATAATGTTTAATTATTTATCGAACTATATAGTACGTAACACTAGTTCTAGAGTTAACGGCTAAGACTACCGGCTACCGACAGTCTGCTAGCCGGCAGGTACTAGGATAAAATCCTGTGGCCGACACATACCTTTTAGATAGAAACCCCTAACTAATATATATTTCCCGTAAACCTCTAGATAGCCTAGGTAGCCATGGCTCTAGCTCCCTCTCCAAGTTCTCAGTGACTGCGACAAGTTTCAGAGTTGGAGAGAGAAGTTAGAGGTAGACTGCCTCGACTTTTTTCTATTTAGACCTAGAAAATACTAAATAATGGACCATTAATTTGTACACTCCCCTTATTTTCTAGTCAATCTTTAATTTCAGACCACACTTCTCTCTGCAGAAAATTAGCTTAGGGGAAGGCACAGGTTTGGTCATCATATTTGCTACCATCTCACTATCTGGTCGGTACTCTAAACTGATTATTTTATTTTCTACTTTCTCTCTAACAAAGCTGAGTCTAATGTCCATGTGTTTGGCTTTAAAATGATGTTTAGGATTGGCATAAATAGCGATTGCTGCTTGATTATCACAAAATATTTTCTGCACACCACTCTTAAGATGACCAAGTTCACCGAGTAAAGACTTGACCCACATCAATTCTTTTACACCAGAGCAAGAGGCCATATACTCAGCCTCCATGGTGGACTGAGCAATGACCTTTTGCTGTTTGCTACTCCAACAGCAAGCCCCATCACCCACATATAATACATATCCAGAAGTGCATCTCCTCATCGGAGCATCACCATAATTGGCATCACTCTAAGTAGTGATGTCAGTATTCTCCCCACCCAAATGCAACCATAGATCCCTAGTTCCTATTAAATATCTAAAGACTCTATTAGCTGCCTTCCAATCCCTTTTAGTGGGAGCATTTAGATTTCTACTCAGCACTCCTACAGCTGCAGCTAAATCCGGCCGGGTACAATTCATAAAATAGATTAAACTTCCCACTACTTGCCTGTAAAGAATAGTCTGCATGAACTTCTGTTCTTCAAGAGATAATTCCTCGTTTAAAACTATGACTCCTTCTTCCTCACTCCCCTCACTTCCTTTCTTCAACTCCATTGGAGTTGTACAACTATTAGCTTTATCCATTTGAAATTTTTCAAGCATGTTCCCTATTGCTTCTTTTTGAGTTAATCTTATAATTTTTCTTTTTCGGTCTCTCTCTACTTGAATTCCCAAAATATATTTTGCTTCCCCCATATCCTTCATTTCAAATCTCCTCTTAAGATTGGTTTTTAGTTTATTAATTTTTTCCATTGATTTACTTAAAACAAGCAAATCATCAACATAAATTGCAATAAATATAAAACCTTCCTCATCTTCGAAAACATAGATTGAGTGATCTGAGCTGATCCGAATATATCCTAGACCGGTAAGAAACTCATCAAGCTTCTTATTCCACTGTGGAGGCGCCTATTTCAAACCATAAAGAGATTTAATCAGCCGGCATACCTTACTCTCCTCTCCTTCTTCCACAAACCCTTCGGGTTGTCGCATGAAGATCTCCTCTTCCAATTCTCCATGCAAAAAGGCTGTTTTGATGTCCATCTGGTGCACTTCCATGTCTTCCGCTGATGCCAGGCTGAGAAGTATGCGGACAGAGGGAAATCTGACCACCGGGGCAAAGGTTTCCTCGTAGTCAATTCTTTCTTTTTGTGTAAATCCCTTTGCCACTAATCTGGCCTTGTAGCGCTCGATTGTGTTATCTGGGTTCAGTTTTAATTTAAAAACCCACTTACAACCGATTGGTTTTCGGTTAGGTGGCCAGTCCACCAGCTCCCAAGTATCGGCTGCCATGATTGAAGCCATCTCCTCGTTGATGGCTGTCTTCCACCGGTTTCTTTCTGGACAAGTCATTGCCTATCCATAAGTTTGAGGTTCATCTTGATGAGATAGTTTAGTTACCTTGTTATTAACCTGTTTTTCTTGCAGTCTTTTGCTACTTCTCCTCCCCCCCTCAAAATCTTAGGCTTGAATAGATGGTTCGCGTGGATTCTTTCGAACAAACTCGGCTTCTCCCCTATCCCTTGATTCCGAATCAATTTCCACCACGTCTTCCGCTTCGAGTAGAGTTGTCACTGGAGTTTCCACAGCCGAGTCATTTTCGGTCTGATTTGTACCTGCAAGAATGTCATCTTCTCTAAAACCTGGATAGTTAGGAAGCTCAAAGTCATCGGAATTTTCTGACTCAAATCTGATTTTTACTGACTTTGTATATTTGAAGGGATCCACATAATTTCCTTCATCCATAACTACTAGATGCTTTACTAAGATTATATCTTCCCTTTTTATGTCATAAACTCTATACCCTTTAACATCCTCATCATATCCTAATAAGTATCCCAGTTTTCCTTTAGGATTTAGCTTCCAATTAGACCGATCTGTATCTAGACTGAATACTTGACTGCTGAAAACCTTTAAGTGAGATATATCTGGTTTCCGGCATGTCCATCTCTCATAAGGTGTTTGATCTTTTATAGCTGAAGTAAGAACTCTATTTTTGAGGTAATTATCACAGTTCATTGCTTCTGCCCAAAACCTTTTTCCTATCTTCTTATCTGACAACATACTTCTAGCACTATCACTTAGTGTTCTATTTAACCTTTCAGCTACCCCATTCTGTTTCGGGTTTTCTGGAACTGTCTTTTGGTGTTGGACCCCATCTTCCCTCATAAAATCCTCAAACTGGTTAGAAGTATACTCTCCACCATTGTCACTCTTTATTCTCTTGATTGGAGTTTCATGGAGTTTTTCGCTCCATGCTTTATATTGTCTAAAACAACCCTGAGCTTCGGACTTGTTTTTCAAAAAATACACTCGGGAATACCTAGACCAATCTTGAGTGATAGTCATCATAAATCTCTTCCCCCCGGGTGAGGGCACTTTAGCCGGTCCCCAAATATCCGTGTGTACTAGATCTAGAAATTTTTCTCCCTTATAGGTGGTTGTTTTAGGAAAGGGTAATCTGTGTGTTTTACCTTGAACACATCCACTACAATCACTTATATTATCATTCTCACTTTCACCGAATTAAATCCCTTCCACCACTCCCATCTTTTTCATCTCTCTTAATTTGTCTAGATTCACATGCCCAAGCCTCTTATGCCACATCATAATATCATGAACACCAGCATAATAAAGTTTCTTCTTTTCATTATTGAAAATCAGCCTAAACATCCATTGGCTACCTTTCTCAGCAATGAAATAGACATCCTCCTCAAAACTAGCAGTAAAGATTCTTTCCCTAGTGCTAGTAAAAAAACCCTTATCATCTAATACGGATGTAGAGATGAGGTTTTTTTTCAGCTCCGGAATAAACAATAGATTGGAGAATGTTACTATGGATGTCTTTCCTTCTACTATCATTTTCAAATCTACTGATCCTACAAGAGTAGTGGTGACTATCCTCCCATCCCCGTACTCTATCTCTATGGTGGGAATCTCTCTTATCTTAGTGAAGAGGTGCCTATCCTTACACATGTGCATGGAGGCACCTGAATCTACAATCCAGCCTGCTTCACCTTTCTATCCACCGTAAGCACATTTCTGCCTTCGTGGAATTTCGACATCATTTTTCGCCTCCAACTCCTCATCAAAAACGAGCTCATCGTCCTTGTCCTCAAATTTGGCCTCATGTACCTGTGTCACAAGGGCCTTTTTCTTTCCCCTCGGGGTACCACCGGTCAGCCCCTCTTTAACCGAAGCTCGGTTAGCTTAGTGCACTCTGCCATATAGTGCCCAGGTTTCTTACAAAAATGACATAAACCTTTGGGAGCTCTTGGTCTGAACTCGTCGGTATGATTTTTCTGCTCCCTCCCCCCATAGCTTCCGACCGGTTTCCGGGAATCCTTGTTCCTCCAATCGGTCGTAGTTCCGAAGGCTTGGCCACTCTTTCCTCCCCTTCGGATCTCAATCGTATTCTCCCGAACGAGAATCATCCCTACCACTGAGTTCCATATCCACCTTGAGTCCGGCAAGTCCTGCACACGGTTGACTATGTTCTCGAACTCATCGGGTAACTCCATCAGTAAACAGTTAACCTTTTCTTTTTCACTAAAAACTTTTCCCGCACTCTCTAGCTCCATGAAGAGTGTAGCAAGCTCATTGCAAAAATCCAACATCTTTCCCCCTTTGTATACATACTCCTTTACTTTCTGATCAGCCAACTGTTGTTGTTTAATCGTACCACTTCGGTACATCTCTATGAGAGCCATCCAAAGATCGGATGCCCTTTCTACTTGCAAATGAGGACATGCAAGTCCTTGAGTGAGATGGCGTAGGATAAAGTGCTTTGCCGCCATATTGTTCAAGTCCCAAGTTTCAGTATCATTCTCCTCGTTCCTCGGAATAGGTGACATGAATGCCGAACCAGTTGCTATTGGTGTGGTCGTCTCCCTCTCCTTTCCTTTGTCCACCACCTCTCCTTCTTTTGCTTCCTCTTTTGAAGGTGGATCCTCATTCTTGGTGAATCTGCTTCCTCCAAACCGTGGAGGAATTCCAAGACTTGATGGACGCCCAGCCGTCCACTCACTATCCCCCAAAACCTTTTTTTCGCATAGAGCTCCTATCATCATACTTTCCCAGTATATGAAGCCAGTTCCATTTTAGATTGGTACCCTAGAGGGTGGGCCCATAACCTGAAACTCTGAGACCTCCATAAGTCCTCAGAGTGGACAGCTTCCAAGAAGCCTCTAGGATAACCGTGACCCCTTTGTGTTTCAGCAAAAAAACTGCCACCCTGGCAGACAATAACTCTAACCAACTTCACCCTGGTGAAGGCAAGACTCCCGTGAGTCGATAGCAAAAAGAATCTTTGAATTTGCTCCCCTGAGCAGTAAGTTATGGAGGGTCAAAGTTGACCTTTTGTACAAAAGCTCTTTGGGAGAGAGGGTCTTGTCTCCTAATTTTTCTAAGTCCTATCTCTCTCACAGACTCTATCTACTGATGTAGAGAACCAATTAGATTACAGTTACGTACACAAAAGTAGAGCTGCCGGTGTACTTTCTATACGGACACTGTACGACATGACCTAAATGTCGACACGTGGTATGTCTGGATTCGCTCGTGTAATCCTCGGAGATGTCGCGATCCAATGTAACTCCGCCACGTGTCATCCGATGTGGCGATGACCACAAACCGTCGAAATCCTCTTCCGCGATCTCGGCGTTAATTCCGGCCGTCCGATTAAATTCACATTTAGTCGTAGCCGTAATAAATACATGCGCGATATTCGTTTCATTAAAGAAATAAATGCGCTGTATTGGTTTCTTATCCGTACCGTAATCCGTATTGTTACATTACTGGATCTATGTATCCCGTAAATAGTTACAGTTAAATGAATTATCCAAACTGATAATGTTTAATTATTTATCGAACTATATAGTACGTAACACTAGTTCTAGAGTTAACGGCTAAGACTACTATCTACCGACAGTCTGCTAGCCGGCAGGTACTAGGATCAAATCATGTTGCCGGCACATACCTTTTAGATAAAAACCCCTAACTAATATATATTTCCCGTAAACCTCTGGATATCTAGGTAGCCATGGCTCTATCTCCCTCTCTAATTTCTCAGTGACTGCGACAAGTTTGAGAGTTGGAGAGAGAAGTTAGAGGTAGACTGCCTCGGCTTCTTTCTATTTAGACCTATAAAATACTTAATAATAGACCATTAATTTCTACAGTAAGGTATGTCGGCGCCTTTCTGTAAAACCTGTATGATGTTTATATTCTGACGTGTGTCCCTGTAGAAGTACATTACACTCAAAAAGTACTACTGCTACTGTCACACTAACTGAGGTAAGTATTACAACTTTTCATAGACCAAAAATATTCTAAGTACTTGGTCTCTCCTCACACCTCTATTTAGTGAGTATTAAGATTTCTTACTTCAACACTCCCCTGAATCTTTAGACTCACTTACTCACTCAACCCAATAGAATCTTTGCAATACTACAACTTAGGAGCTGGAAGAGCTTTAGTCAAAATATCAGCCACCATCTTTTCATCCGGTAAATATCTCATTTTTATCACTCTTGCAAGCACATTTTCTCTTACAAAGTGTAGTTTGACATCCATATGTTTGCTCTTAAATTGATGACTCGGGTTAGAGGCAATAGGAATGGCTGCCTGGTTGTCACACCAGATAACCTGATGACCTGTTTGCATTTACCCAAGTTCTTCCAAAGTGGCCTTAACCCATAGAAGTTCTTTAAAGGCAGAACTGGCTGCCATGTATTCCAACTCCATTGTAGACTGAGCCGTGACCTTCTGTAATTTGCTGCTCTAGCAGCAAGTTCTATTCCCAATCTTCAGAACGAAATCGGTTGTTGATTTCCGGCTTGGCATATCTCCATAGTTGGCATCGCTCCAAGTTTGCAATTTTACCTCTTCTTCTCCGAGTATAAAATTGAGGTTTTGGAAACCTGCCAGGTATCTCAGAACCTTCTTTGGTGCTTCCTAATGTGTTTTTTTAAGATTTTGAAGGCTCCTACTTAACACTCCTACAGTTGCAGCGATGTCAGGCCTTGTACAATTCATAAAATAAATAAGGCTTCCCACTACTTGTTTCTATGGCTTTGTAGCCATAAACTCTTCCTCCCTTGACTCTAAGCTTTCACTAACCATTATGCCCGAGTCTGATTCACTCCCCTCCAATTTGTGCCTAACTTTCATAGGAGTTACTGAAATTTTGTGGTCTCCATTGACCCACAGAATGAGCAGCCTATGTAAAGCCTCTAGGATAATATTTGCCCCTTCTACTTTCCCGCTGAATAAGCGCCGCCCAGGCACACAAATATTCTGACC
>JBBHKE010000236.1:25782-124494 GCA_037447655.1 Zygnema cylindricum | reverse complement strand
GTTACTGTACAAATACTTGTCGGCTAAGTCACTTGTGATACTCTTATGAATCTCGTCCGTTGACTAGATTCATATTAATCGCAGCTGCGTTGTCCCGTACCGGATCACATTTATATCACCCGCGGCTGCGATGTCCTGCACCAAATCATATCCAAGATAGTAGCAGCTACGTTGTTTGTACGGATCTTATCCAAAGTGACCGCAGCTGCGTTTGTCCTGTCAGTATCGCAGCTTCGTTGCTGCGCTGCTCTGCTGCTGCGCTGCTGCGCAGCTCTGCTCCAATTCCGTATAGCAGCTGCGCTGCTGTCTGTATAGTTGCTGCGCTGCTGAGCTGCTCTGAGACTGAGAGCTTTCCAAAAGACAACAGAATATACCTCTAACTAGTTTGAGGAATATCTGAGAGATGAGGGAGTGCAGCACCAGAAAACTGTACCATATAACCCGGAACAAAATTGGGTAGCTCAGAGGTTGAATCGAACACAAGGAGATAGTGCTTGCAGTATGTTGGCAGACAAGAAAATAGGAAAGAGATTTTGGGAAAAAGCAATGAACTATGCCAACTACATTTAAAATAGAGTCCTTACCTCAGCTGTAAAGGGAGTGACACCTTATGAGAGATGTGTTGGAAGGAAACCAGATATCTCACAGCTTAAAGTATTCAGTAGCCAAGTTTACAGTCTTGACACGGATTGGAAAAATTGGAAACTAGATGCAAAGGGAAAACCTTGATACTTTGTGTGATATGATGAGGATGTTAAGGGATATAGAGTATATGATTTAGCAAAGAAAGATATCATTCTGGTTAAACACTTAGTTGTCATGGATGAAGGAAAGTCATTTGACCCCTTCAAATATACAAAGAAGATAAGAATTAGATTTGAGTCTGAAAGTGAGGATAACTCGGTCGTTCCTGAAAGGGACATGAGTGAAACCGTGATTACAGGTTCATGGGAGATCCAAGATACAAGAGACTCACTGGAAACCTCACATACTCCTATGGATTTCGAGGAGATAGAAGAAGCAGGACAAAAACCGGTTTCCATGGACAGGGGAGCCGATGAAACAGTGAGAAGAAATCTAAGACTCCCATCTATTCCAGCTTCGGAGTTTGAGCGAGGAAGGAGGAGCAACAAAAGATTACAGGAAAAACAAGCCGCCCATAAGGTAACTAAGCTATCTCACCCTGATGAGCCTCAATCTTACTCGAAGGCAGTGAATAGTCCAGAGAAAGAAAGATGGATTAGAGCCATAAATGATGAGATGGCTTTATCATGGAAGAAAATACTTGGGAACTAGCGGATTGTCCTCTAGACAGAAAACCTATTGGGTGTAAATGGGTATTTAAACTAAAACTGAACCCAGATAATACCATTGAGAGATGTAAGGCTCGATTGGTAGCGAAGGGGTTCAACCAAAAAGAGGGGATTGTTTATGAGGAGACCTTTGCTCCAGTTGTTCGGTTCCCATCAGTAAGGATTCCCCTCAGTCACGCAGCAGCGGAAGACATGGAAATACACCTGATGGACATTAAAACTAATTTTCTTAATGGTGAGTTAGAGGAAGAAATTTTCATGAGGCAACCCGAAGGGTTTGTGGAAGAAGGAGAAGAGAACAAAGTCTGCGGGCTCATAAAGTCCTTATATAGACTAAAGTAGGCTCCCCGACAGTGGAATAAGAAACTATATGAGTTTCTTACCGATCTAGGATATATTCGTATCAGCTCTGACAATTCTATCTATATGTTTGAAGATGAGAATGGTGTCATTTTTATTGCAATTTATGTGGATGATCTGCTTGTGTTGAGTAAATCCTTGGAAAAGATCAATAAATTAAAAACAGATCCTAGAAGCAGATTTGATATGAAGGATTTAGGGGAGGCAAAATATATTTTGGGGATTCAAATGGAGAGAGATAGGGGGAAGAATATTAATAGACTTACTCAGAAAGAAGCAATAGGTAATATGCTTGAGAAATTCCAAATGGAAAATGCTAACAGTTGTACCACTCCTATGGACTTGAAAAAAAGTAAGTGATGGGAGTGTAGAAGAAGAGTGATGATCTTAGACGATCAGATGAGTCCAGAGGAGAGAGAGTTCATGAAGTTTATTCCTTATAGACAGGTCGTAGGAAGTTTAACCTATTTTATGAACTGTACCAGGCCGGACATAGCGGCGGCAGTTGGAGTACTCAGTAGAAGTGTTAATGATCGTAGGAAGAGAGACTGGGAGGCAGCCAAAAAATTCATGAGATATCTGGTTGGAACCAGAGAATTATGGTTGCATTTGGGAGTGGAGCACACTGATATCACCATTTGGAGTGATGCTAGTTATGGGGATGCACCTATGAGAAGATGCACATCTGGATATGTTTTGTATGTGGGAGAAGGTGCTTGCTGTTGGAGCAGTAAGCAACAAAAGGTGGTTGCTCAGTCTACTATGGAGGCTGAGTATATGGCGTCTTGTTCTGCTGTAAAAGAAGTAATGTGGGTGATGTCATTCTTGCAAGAATTGGGATATATGAAGGAGGGAGTGCATGAAATCTTTTGCGATAATCAAGCTGCAATCGCAATTGCAGCCAATCCAAAACACCATTTCAAAGCAAAACATATGGACATAAGATTAAGCTTCGTAAGAGAAAAAGTTGAAAATAAAATTTTAAATCTTGTGTATAGACCTGATGAAGAAATGGTGGCTGACATGATGACCAAACCTGTGCCCTTTCCTAAATTAAAATATTGTCGGGAAAAATGCGGGTTGAAAGAAAAATTAAAATTAGACTAGAAAATAAGGGGAGTGTTGAAATTAATAGATATTTAGAGTATTTTCTAGGTTTAAATATGTTAGGATAAAAGGAAAAAGAAAGGACAGGCAGCCTGCCTCCACCTTCTCTTTCTAGCACCCATACTTGTTGTAGTCACTGAAGGATAGAGAGGGTGGTTGATCCATGGCTGCCTTAGTTCAACAGACAATTATTTTTAGTAGGTTACTAAAAATATACCTGACGAACCTTGGATTTGATCCCGATACCTGCGGTCCGTCAAGTTGGCCGATAGCGATCAGCTTTATCCTATAACACTAGGACCAATGCTAAGTGATATAGTATGTGATAGATATATATATATTTAGGGGGGGAACAAAACCATTTAACTAAACTGTATATGGCATGCATAGATACGGTTTTATGAAAGTACGACTCTATTTCAAAACGGATATCACGCATTTTGTTTCGACAGTGAAAAAAATGTCGCGCAAGTATTTATAATGGCTAAGATTGCGTCTCGCTGCAAATCCAACGGCGCACATCATCGCCGAAATCTTGGAGTGGTCATTTTGGCGTTTTGTGACGTGGCATGACTTGGAGCCACGTGGAGAGATGACATTCGGTCATAGGAATTCCGAGGAATGTACGGACGAGTGAAAAGCAGACATGCGTCCGGTTAATAGCCTTGTCATACATAGGCCGTACAAAAGGTACACCGGCAGTAGTACTTTTTGGTACGGTACAGTAATCTGATAGATCCCTACTTAAGTAGATAGAAGTTATTAGACGGAATCAGGACTTAGAAAATTTTGGTAGGTAGTCACTGTAATTCTGAGACCTCCATAAGTCCTCAGAGTGGACAGCTTCCAAGAAGCCTCTAGGAAAACTCTGACCCCTTTGTGTTTCAGCAAAAATAACTGCCACCCAGGCAGACAAAAACTTTGAACACCTGCACCCCGTGAATGCAAGACTCCCCTGAGTCGATAGCAAAAAGAATCTCTGAATTTGCTCCCCTAAGCAGTAAGTTATGGAGGGTCAAAGTTGACCTTTTGTACAGAAGCTCTCTGGGAGAGAGGGTCCTATCTCCTAATTTTTCTAAGTCCTATCTCTCTCACAGACTCTATCTACTGATGTATGGAACCAATCAGAATTGAGTTCCGTACGCAAAAGTACAGCTGCCGGTGTACTTTAGGTACGGACATTGTACGACAAGGCCTAAATATCGACACATGTCATATCCGGATTCGATGTCATAATCTCCGGGGATTCCACGATCCAACGAAATTTCGCCACGCGTCATTCGATGTGGCGATGGCCACAAACTGCCGAAAACTTCCTCCGCGATCTCGGCGCTAATTGCGGCCGTCCGATTAGAATCTAATTTAATCGAAGCCGTAATAAATACATGTGCGGTATTTGTTTCATTTACGAAACAAATGCGCGGTATTGATTTATAGTCCGTACCGTAATCCGTACTTTATATATTACCGGATCTATGTATCCCGTAATCTATTATAGTTAATTGATTTATCCTACGTATTCATATTTAAATAAATATCAAACCATATACTACGTAACATTAGTTTTATACTTAACGGCTAAGGCTACCAACAAACTGCTGTTTGCCGGCCGGTAGGTATCAGGATCAAATCCTGTGGCCGGCACATACCCTTTTAGTAAATAAACCCCTAACTAATATAAATTTCCCGTAAACCTTTGGATAGCCTAGGTAGCCATGGTTCTAGCTCCCTCTCCAATTTCTGAGTGACTGCGACAAGTTTGAGAGTTGGAGAAAGAAGTTAGAGGTAGACTGCCTCGGCTTCTTTCTATATTTCTTTTTAGACCTAGAAAATACTTTTAATGGACCATTAATTTCTACACTCCCCTTATTTTCTAGTCAATTTTAATTTCAGACCACACTTCTCCCTGCAAAAAATTAGCTTAGGGGAAGGCACAGGTTTGGTCATCATATCTGCTACCATCTCTTTGTCTGGTCTGTACTCTAAACTGATTATTTTGTTTTCTACTTTCTCTCAAACAAAGCTGAGTCTGATGTCCATGTGTTTGGCTTTAAAATGATGTTTAGGATTGGCAGAAATAGCGATTGCTGCCTGATTATCACAAAAAGTTTTCTGCACACCACTCTTAAGGTGACCAAGCTCACCAAGCAAAGACTTGACCCACATCAATTCTTTTACAGCAGAGCAAGAGGCCATATACTCAGCCTCCATGGTGGACTAAGCAATAACTTTTTGTTGTTTGCTACTCCAACAGCAAGCCCCATCACCCACATATAATAGATATCCAGAAGTGCATCTCCTCATCGGAGCATCACCATAACTGGCATCACTTCAAGTAGTGATGTCAGTATTCTCCCCACCCAAATGCAACCATACATCCCTAGTTCCTATCAAATATCTAAGGACTCTCTTAGCTGCTTCCCAATCCCTCTTAGTGGGAGCATTTAGACTTCTACTCAGCACTCCTACAGCTGCAGCTAAATCCGGCCGCGTACAATTCATAAAATAGATTAGACTTCCCACTACTTGCCTGTAAGGAATAGACTGCATGAACTTCTGTTCTTCAGGAGATAATTCCTCGTCTAAGACTATGACTCCTCCTTCCTCACTCCCCTCACTTCCCTTCTTCAACTCCATTGGAGTTGTACAACTATTAGCTTTATCCATTTGAAATTTTTCAAGCATGTTCCCTATTGCTTCCTTTTGAGTCAATCTTAGAATTTTTCTTTTTCGGTCTCTCTCTACTTGAATTCCCAAAATATATTTTGCTTCCCCCATATCCTTCATTTCAAATCTCCCGTTAAGATGTGTTTAAGTTTATTAATTTTTTCCATTGATTTACTTAAAACAAGCAAATCATCAACATAATTTGTAATAAATATAAAACCTTCCTCATCTTCGAAAAAATAGATTGAGTGATCTGAGCTGATTCGAATATATCCCAGGCCAAGAAGAAACTCATCAAGCTTCTTATTCCACTGTCGAGGCGCCTGTTTAAACCATAAAGAGATTTAATCAGCCGGCATACCTTACTCTCCTCTCCTCCTTCCACAAACCCTTCGGGTTGTCGCATGAAGATCTCATCTTCCAATTCTCCATGCAAAAAGGTTGTTTTGATGTCCATCTGGTGCACTTCCATGTCTTCCGCTGCTGCCAGGCTGAGAAGTATGCGGACGGAGGGAAATCTGACCACCGAGGCAAAGGTTTCCTCGTTGTCAATTCCCTCCTTTTGTGTAAATCCTTTTGCCACTAGTCGGGCCTTGTAGCGCTCGATTCTGTTATCTGGGTTCAGTTTTAATTTGAAAACCCACTTACAACCGATTCGTTTTCCGTTAGGTGAACAATCCACCAGCTCCCAAGTATCGGCTGCCATAATTGAGGCCATCTCCTCATTGATGGCTGTCTTCCACCGATTTCTTTCTGGACAAGTCATCGCCTCTCCATAAGTTTGAGGTTCATCTTGATGAGATAGTTTAGTTACCTTGTTATTAACTTGTTTTTCTTGCATTCTTTTGCTACTTCTCCTTCCCCCCTCAAAATCTGAGGCCGGAATAGATGGTTCTCGTGGATTCTTTCGAACAAACTCGGCTTCTCCACTATCCCTTCATTCTGAATCAATTTCCACCACGTCTTTCGCCTCGGGTAGAGTTGTCACTGGAGTTTCCACAGCCGAGTCATTTTCGGTCTGATTTGTACCTGCAAGAATGTCATCTTATCTAAAACCTGGATAGTTAGAAAGCTCAAAGTCATCGGAATTTTCTGACTCAAATCTGATTTTTACTGACTTTGTATATTTGAAGGGATCCACAGACTTTCCTTCATCTATAACTACTAGATGCTTTACTAAGATTATATCTTCCCTTTTTAGATCATAAACTCTATATCCTTTAACATCCTCATCATATCCTAATAAGTATCCCGGTTTTCCTTTAGGATCAAGCTTCCACTTGGACCGATCAGTATCTAGACTGAATACTTGACTGCCGAAAACCTTTAAGTGAGATATTTTTGGTTTCCGGCCTGTCCATCTCTCATAAGGTGTTTGATCTTTTATAGCTGAAGTAAAAACTCTATTTTTGAGGTTATTAGCACAGTTCATTGCTTCTGCCCAAAATCTTTTTCCTATCTTCTTATCTGACAACATACTTCTAGCACTATCACTTAGTGTTCTATTTAACCTTTCAGCTACCCCATTCTATTCTGGGTTTTCTGGAACTGTCTTTTGGTGTTAAACTCCATCTTCCCTCAGAAAATCCTCAAACTAGTTAGAAGTATATTCTCCACCATTGTCACTCCTTACTCTCTTGATTGGAGTTTCATGCAGTTTTTCGCTCTATGCTTTTTATTGTCTAAAACAATCCTTAGCTTCTGACTTGTTTTTCAAAAAATACACCCTGAAATACCGAGACAAATCATTAGTGATAGTCATCATAAATCTCTTCCCCCCCGATGAGAGCACTTTCGCCAGTCCCCAAATATTTGTGTGTACTAAATCTAGAATTTTTCCTCCCCTATAGGTGGTTGTTTTGGGAAAGGGCAATCTGTGTGCTTTACCGTGAGCACATCCACTACAATCACTTATATTATCATTCTCACTACACTTAATCCCTTCCACCACTCCCATCTTTTTCATCTCTCTTAACTTGTCTAGATTCACATGCCCAAGCCTCTTATGCCACATCATAATATCATGAACACCAGCATAATAAAGATTCTTGTTTTCATTACTTAAAACCAGCCTAAACATCCCATGGCTACCTTTCTCAGCAATGAAATAGACATCCTCCTCAAAACTAGCAGTAAAGACTCTTTCCCTAGTGCTAGAAAAAAAACCTTTATCATCTAATACGGATGTAGAGATGAGGTTTTTTTTCAGCTCCGGAATAAACAATACATAGGAGAATGTTAATATGGATGTCTTTCCATCTACTAACACTTTCAAATCTACCGATCCTACAAGAGTAGTGGTGACTATCCTCCCATCCCCGTACTCTATCTCTACGGAGGGAATATTTCTTATCTTAGTGAACAGGTGCCTATCCTTACACATGTTTATGAAAGGCACCTGAATCTACAACCTAGCCTGCTTCACCTTTCAATCCACCGTAAGCACATTTCTGCCTTCGTGGAATTTCGACCTCGTTTTTTGCCTCCAACTCCTCATCCAAAAGGAGCTCATCGTCCTCGTTCTCGGATTTCGCTTCATGTACCTGTGTCACAAGGGCCTTTTTCTTTCCTCTCGGGGTACCACCGATCTACCCCTCCTTTAACCGAAGCTCGGTTAGATTAGTGCACTCTGCCATATAGTGCACAGATTTCTTACAAAAATGACATTAACCATTGGGAGCCCTTGGTCCAAACTCGTCGGTCTGATTTTTCTGCTCCCTCCCCCCATACGTTCCGACCGGTTTCTGTGAATCCTTGTTCCTCTTATCGGTCGCAGTTGCCAAGGCTTGGCCACTCTTTCCACCCCTCGGATCTCAATCGTATTCTCCCAAACGAGAATCATCCCTACCACTAAGTTCCATATCCACCTTGAGTCCGGCAAGTCCTGCACACGGTTGACTATGTTTTCGAACTCATCGGGTAGCTTCATCAGTAAACAATTAACCTTTTCTTTTTCACTAAAATCTTTTTCCGCACTCTCTAGCTCCATGAAGAGCGTAGCAAGCTCATTGTAAAAATCCAACATCCCTACCCCTTTGTATACATACTCCTTAACTTTCTGATCAGCCAAGTGTTGTTGCTGAATCGTACCACTTCGGTACATCTCTATGAGAGCCATCCAAAGATCAGATGCCCTTTCTACCTGCAAATAAGGACATGCAAGTCCTTGAGTGAGATGGCGTAGGATGAAGTGCTTTGCCGCCATATTGTTGAAGTCCCAGGTTTCAGTATCATTCTCCTCGTTCCTCGGAATAGGTGACATGAATGCTGAACCAGTTGCTATTGGTGTGGTCGCCTCCTTCTCCTTTCCTTTGTCCACCACTTCTCCTTCCTTTGTTTCCTCCATTGAAGGTGGATCCTCTTTCCTGGTGAATCTACTTCCTCCAAACCCTAGAGGGATTCCAAGACTTGATGGACGCCCCAACCGTCCACTCACTATCCCCCAAAATCTTTTTTCGCATAGAGCTCCTATCATCATACTTTCCCAGTATATCAAGCCAGTTCCATTAAAGATTGGTACCCTAGAGGGTGGGCCCATAATTTGTAACTCTGAGACCTCCATAAGTCCTCAGAGTGGACAGCTTCTAAGAAGCCTCTAGGATAAAACTGACCCCTTTGTGTTTCAGCAAAAACAACTGCCACCCTAGCAGACAAAAACTTTGAACACCTGCACCCCTGTGAAGACAAGACTCCCGTGAGTCGATAGCAAAAAGAATCTCTGAATTTGCTCCCCTGAGCAGTAAGTTATGGAGGGTCAAAGTTGACCTTTTGTACAGAAGCTCTCTGGGAGAGAGGGTCCTATCTCCTAATTTTTCAAAGTTCCATCTCTCTCACACACTCTATCTACAGATGTACGGAACCAATCAAATTACACTTCCGTACGCAAAAGTACAGCTGGCGGTGTACTTTATGTACGGACATTGTACGGCATGGCCTAAATTTCGACACATGTCATATCCGGATTCGGTGCCATAATCTCCGGAGATACCATGATCCAATGTAATTTCACCACGTGTCATCCGATGTGGCGATGGCCACAAACCGCCGAAATCAACTTCCACGATCTTGGCGCTAATTCCGGCCGTCTGATTAAATTCGATTTTAATCGTAGTCGTAATAAATACATGCGCGGAATTCGTTTCACTAAAGAAATAAATGCGCGGTATTGATTTCTTGTCCGTACCGTAATCCGTACTTATACATTACCAGATCTATGTATCCCGTAAACAATTTTAGTTAAATGATTTATCCTACGTATTCATGTTTAAATAAATATCAAACCATATACTCTGAATATTAGTCCAAGACTTAACGGCTAAGGCTATCATCTAACTGCTCTCTGCCGGCCGGTAGGTATCAGGATCATATCCTGTGGCCGTTACATACCCTTTTAGTAAATAAAACCCTAACTAATATAAATTTCCCGTAAACCTCTGGATAGCCTAGGTAGCCATGGTTCTAGCTCCCTCTCCAATTTCTTAGTGACTGCGACAAGTTTGAGAGTTGGAGAAAGAAGTTAGAGGTAGACTGCCTCGGCTTCTTTCTATATTTCTATTTTGACTTAGAAAATACTTAAAATGGACCATTAATTTCTACAGTCACCTCTCCCTTTGAGAGTTTGTACAAATTGGCATTTTTACTGCCTCATAACTTATCGGCTGGTTGGCCGTTTTCAGTGATTCTTTTTGCTACGGTTTCAAGGGAGTCCAGGCTGCACAAGGTTGCAGTCAAATTGTCAGTTTGCCTTCTTGGGCAGTTGTGGTTGTGGCTTGAAGTGGGTTAGTTAAATACTATCTAGAGGCTTCCTGTATTCTGTAGTCCAATGGAGGACACATAATTGCAAGGTTTAGGTGTGATGTCCGAGGAGGTGTTCATAATAGACCTGTTATCCACCCCAAATGCTGATAGGGTTCCTGTTGCGAAATCAAGTTTTTCTCTGTCTCTTTCTTCATGGGGATATGCATAGGTAATAATGAGGGAGCAAGTGAAAAAAAAGGAAAAAATACCCCGTATATCCCCACATTCCCTTGCCCTCTTAGTCTCACGTGACTAAGAGGATAAGACAAATTAGCCGCCGAATTTGCAGTCTCTACAGAACCACGGATTTGCGGTTTGAGAGCGAGGCTCCGAAGTCGCCGCTAGGCAAAATTCATGCTACCCTTGATGACAGCTCACACACCAACAGGAAGTTGAGCAAGGAAGACACATTGCAGGCAGAGGAACACGAGGGTGGATTACAAAGTAAGTGAGGTGGAAAGTGGGTGTGTCCTCTAGCCCTCGTAGATGGCAAGGAGCCACATTGTTTTGATTCTCCATAATTTTGCGGCCATCCTTCCCTTCCAAGGTCAAAACCCCTTTGTTAAAGACCTCCACTACCTTTAGAATCACCCATCCGGCCGAAATTTCCAAAGTGTCCTTCTTTTGTTGCATGCGATACACAAAATCCCCAGGCATGAATCACCGTTGCCGAGGCACATAATTGCCGCTCCTGCGTTGGGAATACCAAAGCAGATCCCTCTGCTGAGCAGCTTGTAAATTGCCCATAACCAAAGGCATTTCCCGATGAAATACCTTGGCCCTGTCGGCAATCAACTTTTCTATAGTCCCCGGGTTGTCCATTTTCGCAAAGTACAACCGATTGAGCTGATGCAGCTCCACGAAGGATGGGATGTCGGCCAAAGAGAATGAGGTAAGGGCTATTGGAATGAAGGGAGGCCTGCCTACTGAATCTGTATCCCATGGCAATCTAAGGCACCCATTTGTCCCATTCCCCCAAATCCTCTTCTAATACATATTTTCGTAGTGACCGCTTCACTATCTATACGCACCTTTCGGCCAAACCGTCAGCTTAGCGATGGTCTCCGCTTGTCAAGTGGTGGTTAATGAGGCACTTCTCCAAAAGGTTAGAAAATTCTCCGATAAACTGAGACCTCTGATCAGCTAAAACTTTGGCCGGTGCTCTATTTTGGAACAACAATCTCTGGAAGAATGCGTCCACGATTGCTTTAGACTCCTTTCGAGGTAGAACCACCGGTTTGATCCATTTGGAGAAGTGTTCAATCATTACCAAGACAAAACGGTTTCCCCTCCGGCTGGTTGGAAGTGGTCTTAGCAGATCCAATGACCATCTGTTGAACATCCCCCAGAATGGAGGGAATGAAGTTCTGTTCCACCATTTTTGTCAAAAGGAACTTTCACCCGATTACAAATTGGGCACGTTTGCACCACACGATTGACTTGGGCCCGCAACCCATGCCACCAATAGGATCCTTTGAGCAGTGAGGTGGTCCGTTTCTGTCCGAAGTGCCCGCATTGCCAGTGAAGATAAACAATGAGGGTTTCACGATCTGCCGGAGAAGGAACTACTTTCCTGGTCCCATCGGCCCGTTTTCTGAGAAGAATGACTCGGTCCCATTCATACGCAGCCATCCGGGTATGAACAACAGACAAGTGAATTCCGGCAAGGTGGGGAAGAGGGGAACCTTTCAGGATGGACTAAAGGGAATCGGGGTCATTCCAAATATCCTTCCGGCCAGCTCCAATGGGAGCTTGTCCCTCCACGTCTGCAGCAAAAGTGGACTGTTCCCGTTTGGCCCGAGGCAGGCAAAAAAGGCAGAGGAAGCGCGGATAAGTCCTAGGCTGAGCTCGGGATCTTCATCA
This sequence comes from Zygnema cylindricum, assembly GCA_037447655.1. Lineage (NCBI taxonomy): Eukaryota > Viridiplantae > Streptophyta > Zygnematophyceae > Zygnematales > Zygnemataceae > Zygnema > Zygnema cylindricum. The sequence goes on along the minus strand of JBBHKE010000236.1, from coordinate 112,387 downwards.
TGCTGCGCCTCAATAAAGTCTTTGGTCGAAAGGTCTGGATTTTTGCTGAGTCCGTCTACATTCCCATGGATCTCCCCGGCTCAATGGATAATGTTAAAGTCGTATTCCTGCAAGATGAGAACCCATGTGGTCATCTTGCTAGTCAACTTACTATTCTCCATTATCCATTTGAGGGGATAGTGATCCGTAATAAGAGTGAAATATACTACATCGAGCTAAGGCCTAAAATGCTGGATGGCCCACACCGCAGCGAGTATTTCCCAATGGTAACTTTTGTAATTCCCCTCGGCTCTGTTATTACTCTGGCTTGCGAAGGCCACTACGTACTTAGCCCGTGCATCGTCCAATTGAGCCAAAACTGTTCCCAATCCGAACCTGCTCTAATCAATATAAAGGAGGAAAGGTCGTTGGTGCTTAGGCATCCGGAGCACAAGATGCTGCTTGAGGGAATCTTTCAGGAATTGAAAAGCATTTTGCTGTTCTTCCGCCCACTACCACTCGTGGTCCTTTCGCAATAATTGATTCAATGGCTGGGCATGGCTACTAAATTCGAGAATAAACCTCTGGCAATAGTTGGCCAATCTTAGAAAAGCGCGAAGAGCAGTAATGTCCTGAAGGTGGAAGAGCGTCTAGGGCTGCCAACTTAACCATATGGGGACCCACTGTCCCACGAGTCACCTCATGACCGAAATAAATGATTTTTTGAACCCCAAAAATGTCCTTCCCCAGGTGACACTTCAAGCCCGCTGCTTGGAAAGCCCGGAGAACAATCTGTATATGCTCTAGGTGTTGCTCAAATGTCTTGGAGAAAATGATCACATCTTCAATGAAACAATGTGCTTTTGATCCCCCGGAGGGCCTCGTCCATGGCCCGTTGAAATTTGGCGGTTGCATTTTTGAGGCCAAATGGCATGTAGAGCCATTCATACAACCTGGATCCAACCCAAAAACTAGTCCTCTCTTGGTGCTTTAGCTCCATTGCAATCTAGTGGAATCCATTCTTCTTATCCAACGTAGAGTAAATGTTAGCCTTAGAAAGAGAGTCAAAATTCTAAGGTTGGCATTACATAAAAATCTGAGACAGTTGCCGCGTTGAGAATCTAATAGTCCCCACACATCTGGAAATCTACAGTTTTCCCAGATGAGTCTTTCTTTGGCGGGAGCACGGTTGGAGAGGCAAACCCATTTAGCCTTGTACTTTCGTGCACCAGCCCCGCGTCCACCAAAGTCTGCACCTTTGTGGTGATGAACTCTTTCACCTTGAAGGTGAAAGGGTATTGATTGTGCATCATAATTGCCGTCTCATTGGTCAAGTCAATGCGAAAAGGGGTCCCCTTATAGTTCCCTACCTCTATGTCAGACCAAAAAAACACCTGCTCGTTCTCCTCTAACAGATTGGAGAGTTGGGCATTCAGCCGTGGGTCTAGCTGTTCCCCTAAAGTTCAATTCATCTTCCCTAAATCCACTGTCGCCAATGCTTCCCCTGGCAGACCCCAAAGAGAGATGTCGAATTCCAGTTCTACCTGTGGATCTGTCCTTTGCTTGGCTTCTAAAACGCCTCTGCTGACAACTTCCCATAAGCTGCCCTGTTCCGAGCCTCCGTTCCACCCCAATGAGGAAACTTTCTAGTTCAGTGTGCTTTTTGAATGTAATTTTTGGTATTTGTCCCTTCTTCCCTCTCCCCCCCCCTCAAGTTGTAGAGTAGCTTGCATGGCCAACAATTGTGGAGCTTGAAGGTACGTTGTCCGTGACTTTGGAGACTAGAGGCTAGAGAATGCCACAGAATGTTGCACCTTCCATGAAATTGCATTCAAATCCATACTTTACCCGATTAAACTGCACCTTTTTTAGGCTGAGACCCCTGGTGCTGCTGTGGTTGCCAGTCGAAATCCCATTGCTCGTTCCCGTTCCTCAATACTTGGTGTTGTCCTCTTAGCGGCCGTACTATGAAAGATCATCCCTGGTGCGCCTTTCCGGTTAGCATGGCTGTTAGGGAAAGATACCAGGGTCGGTAGGGCCCTCCGTGGATTTCCGGGTTTATTGCAACAGAAGAAGGGTGCTCAGTCGGATATGGTCACAGGGGTGGCCAATCGTCTTGGTCCGAGAATCTGTTGAAACTGTGATGTTGGGATCCGGAACTTGTGTATTCAACAATTGTTGGAGAAGGGAAGAGGAACCAAGTTGGTCCAATAAGCCCGAACTCTCTAGGCTCTTGATCCGATCTGAGCTGCATCAAACACTATGGGAGTCCCCAGAACCATGGTCACTTGGTTCAAACTGTTGATCACATGTTTCTTTTTATCATCTGTGAGGTGAACATTTTCCAAGACGTACCCCACTGGTGTGTCCTTGCGTTCTTTTAACCTTGTTATCACTTGAGTCATCTGAAAGAATTTTTTGCTAAGGACATCCTGGTGTCCCCTACCATGTCCTGCTAAAACATTCCCCTAGAAAGGCCGTGTAGCGACCACCAGATCTACCGTTCCAAGCTTTTCCAAATGTGAATCCATGATGTTATCCACATTCTAGGGAAGCGTACGGTGAGAGTTAGACATGGCAGACACCGGGAGTTGCTGTGGGTAAAGTTGGTGCAGCTCTTGCTGTCGATACTCACTGACTGCACGGGCGTCTGGGTCAATCTCGACTATCTAGTACTTTTCAACTTGGAATCCAGGTTATCAGGACGGCTTCCAGGTCCGAACTAATGCCGGTGAATAGCGATAGAATCTCGATCCTCCTGAGGGTGGGATCTCCAACTACACCACTTGTCGGTTGAATTCCTTCCCTTTGTTAGGAACCGTTGGAAGTTCTGACCCGATGAAATTTGCTGTCCCGCGTGATATGGCTGTAAAACTCTTGTCCACTCCCCGCCAAAGTGTGGCCATCTGTACCAATGTGTTATGATACTCCCTTTCTCACCGATTGGAAATATGGAATTGCTAGATGGAATCAGCAATATCGGTGGAGTCTTCAAAAAGCTCCAAACGGGTTGAAGCACCGTACATGGGATAGCATCCAGACAGTAGGACAGTTGTTTTCCCTCGGTTCCATATATCTAAGGGGACCACCACTTTGGTGCCCTCGGGATCTTTCGGGTCTGAAACAGTAACTTGTTCGTTCAATATGCTCAACCCCATGTTCAACCTTGTCCACATAGCCATACCCAGAAGAATTTCAAATTGCTTACCTTCCACCATGAAGAAGGGGAGCTGAATTTGTACGTGTTGGCCTGCGTCATCCACAAATTCGATTTCAATTGCTTTAATGATGCCATAAATTGGTTGGCTCCCACTGCTGACTATATTCAGGCATATTTCATTTGGACTTATTTTTGGCCTGATTTCCTCGATCATTTTCTGTAATGATGAGGTTATTATGAGGTTAGGGAGGGCTTAGGTATCCACCACTGCATCTAGATACTCGCAGTATCTATTAAGTTTAAAATTACTTGTCGTGTTAAGAATAACAGCCACCGATAGGGCCTTATAATCTCTATTCGCCATAGTAGTTTTTGGTTCTGCCGACATGAAGACTATCTTGGGTGGTTTTGCCAACATGACCCCTTCCCTCTTGGTGTTCTCGTCTTCCGATTTCTCGTGTTCACCCCCCCTGCTTTCTCATCCTCTGCGTCAAAATTCACTGTTGGAGGTATAATTGGCAGATCTGTTGTTGGTCTTTGAGCCAAGTATCGGTCGAACCATTCTTGATCTGTCTGAGTGGTTAAAGCATCCTATTTTGGATATAAATTCTTGTAATCCTCGAAACCAAGAGGAATTCCCTTTGGAGCCAGATGAGGCGGATGAGTCGGTTTTAGGCCTAGCCCAATGTAACTATTGAGTATGACACCTCGCGGTGTGAAGGATAAAGGGTCGTTGGCCTGGCGGTTGTGGTCCTTTGGTTCCATCGGCTGTTTGTCCTTTCTTTGTGAAGACGTGGTGGAGTAGAGTTGCCTACGTTTGTCCCCTATTCTGACCTTCTAGGCTCCAGACAGAAATGTCCGAGCAGGATGAGCTTTTAGAGGCTCCATATCCCAACCCATGAGGTCATCATCGTCTCCACCCAACATGATCTGCTGTTCCAGCTCCACTAGCTTTCGTAGCAGTTCTTGTTACAGTCTCTGCATTTTCCGAGCAGGCATGAGAGGCGTGCGGGCATTCGATCCTAAGCGAAGAGCTACCAATTGTGCTACCATGGCGTCCAAGTGAGTGTTTTGCAACTAATTGATGTGTTCCGTGTAGAAATCGATGGTTCTTTTATTATTTTCTAGATCTAAATTGGAATACAGAAAGAAGCCGAGGCAGTCTGCCTCTAACTTCTCTCTCCAACTCCCACACTTGTTGTAGTCACTGAGAAGTTGGAGAGGACGCTTGAGCCATGGCTACCTAGGCTATCCACACGTTTACAGGAAATAGATTAGTTGATATACGGATAGGTAGGTTTATTTGCTAAAAGGAGTATGTCGAAACAAGGATTTGATCCTGGTACCTGCCGACCGTTAGAATGCCGGTAGCTGGTATACTTATCCGTTACGTCTAGACATTAAGATACACACTAGAGGGTTTGATATTTATTTAAATAATGCCACATAGGAAAATTCATTTAACGCTGGATGTTTACAAATACATAGATCCAGTTATGTAAAAGTACGGATTTCAATATGGATAAGAAACGAGTACCGCACATTTTGTTTCCTTTACAAAACAAATACCGTACAAGCATTTATGACGGCTACGATTGAAATCTGCAATCAATCGGACGGCCTAAAAGAAAGTCGAGATCGTGGAAGAGATTCTCGGCGGTTTGTGGTCATTGCCACATCGGATGACACGTGGCACGATTACGTTGGATCGCGGCATCTCCCAGGATTACGGGACCGAATCCAGATATGACATGTGTCAAAATTTAGGCCATATCGTACAATATCCGTACATAAAGTACACCGGCAGCTGTACTTTTATGTACGGCAGTGTAATATGATTGGTGCTGTACACCAGTAGATATAGTTTTAGAGAGAGATACGACTTAGAAAAATTTGGTAGATAGGACCCTCTCTCCCAGAGAGCTTCTGTATAAAAGGTCAACTTTGACCCTCCATAACTTACTGCTCAGGGGAGCAAATACATAGATTCTTCTTGTTATCAACTCAGAGGAGTCTTCCCTTCACATGGAATAAGGTGGTCAAAGTGTTTGTTTGCCAGGGTGATAGTTATTCGTGCTGAAAGACAAAGGGGTCAGGGTTATCCTAGAGGCTTCGTGTGAGCTGCTTACTTTGAGGTCTTATGGAGGTCTCAGAGTTGCAGGTTATGGGCCCACCATCTAGGGTGCCCATATTCAATGGAGCTGGCTTCATATACTAGGAAAGTATGATGACAAGAGCTCTATGTGAGAAACGGTTTTGTGGAATAGTGAGTGGACAGGTGAGGCGTCCATCCAGTCTTGGGATACCTCCAAGGTTTACAAGAGGCAGATTCACTAGAGATGCAGATCCATCTTCAACAGAGGAGACAGAGGAAGGAGAGATGGTGGACAAAGGAAATGAGAAGGAGACGACCACACCAATAGCAACTGGTTCGGCATTCATGTCACCTTTTCAGAGGAACGAGGAGAATCATAGTGATACCAGGGACTTCAACAATATGGCGACAAAGCACTTCATCCTCAGCCATCTTACTCAAGGACTTGCATGTTCTCATTTGCAGGTAGAAAATGCATCCGATCTTTGATGGCTCTCATAGAGGTGTACCGAAATGGTACGATTCAGCAACAACAATTGGCTGATCTGAAAGTTAAGGAGTATTTATACAAAGGGGGGAAGATGCTAGATTTTTGCAATGAGCTTGCTACACTTTTCATGGAGCTAGAGAGTGCGGGAAAAGATTTTTGTGAAAAAGAAAAGGTTAATTGTTTACTGATGAAGTTACCCGATGAGTTCGAAAACATAGTCAACCATGTGCAGGACTTGCCGGACTCAAGGTGGATATGGAACTCAGTGGTAGGGATGATTCTCGTTCGGGAGAAAACGATTGAGATCCGAAGGGGAAGAAAGAGTGGGCAAGCCTTGGCAACTAGGACCGATTGAAGAACAAGGATTCTCGAAAACCGGTCGGAATCTATGGGGGGAGGGAGCAGAAAAATCAGACCAACGAGTTCTGACCAAAGGCTCCTAAAGGTTTATGTCATTTTTGTAAGAAACCGGGGCACTATATGGCAGAGTGCACAAAGCTAACCGAGCTTCGGTTAAAGGAGGGGCAGACCAGTGGAACCCTGAGAGGAAAGAAAAAGGCACTTGTGACACAGGTACATGAGGTGGAATCCGAAGACGAGAACGATGAACTTCTATTGGATGAGGAGTTGGAGGCGAAAAACGAGGTCAGAATTCCACGAAGGCAGAAATGTGCTTACGGTGGATTGAAAGGTGAAGCAGGTTGGATTATAGATTCAGGTGCCTCAATGCACATGTGTAAAGATAAACACCTGTTAACTAAGATAAGAAAGATTCCCACCGTAGAGATAGAGTACGCGGATGGGAGGATAGCCAGTACTACTCTCGTAGGATCGGTAGATCTGAAAGTGTTAGTAGAAGGAAAGACATCCATAGTAACATTTTTCGATGTATTGTTTATTCTGGAGCTGAACAAAAACCTCATCTCTACATCTGTATTAGATGATAATGGTTTTTTTAGTAGAACTAGGGAAAGAGTCTTTACTGCTAGTTTTGAGGAGGAAGTTTATTTCACTGCTAAAAAAGGTAGCCAAGGGATGTTTAGGCTCATTTTAAGTAATGAAAAGAAGAAACTTTATTAAGTTGGTGTTCATGATATAATGATGTGGCATAAGAGGCTTGGGCATGTGACTCTAGATAAGCTAAGAGAGATGAAAAAGATGGGAGTGGTGGAAGGAATTCAGTTTAGTGAGAGTGAGAAACTAAGTGATTGTAGTGGATGTGCTCAAGGTAAAGCACACAGATTGCCCTTTCCCAAAACAACCACCTATAGGGGAGAAAAAATTCTAGATATAGTACACACAGATATTTGGGGACTGGCGAAAGTGCTCTCATCGGGGGGGAAGAGATTTATGATGACTATCACTAATGATTTGTCTCGGTATTTCAGGGTGTATTTTTTGAAAAACAAGTCAGAAGCTCAGGATTGTTTTAGACAATAAAAAGCATGGAGCGAAAATTTGCATGAAACTCCAATCAAGAGAGTAAGGAGTGACAATGGTGGAGAGTATACCTCTAACCAGTTTGAGGATTTTCTGAGGGAAGATGGGGTCCAACACCAAAAGACAGTGCCAGAAAACTTGGAACAGAATGGGGTAGCTGAAAGGTTCAATAAAACACTAAGTGATAGTGCTAGAAGTATGTTGTCAGATAAGAAGATAGGAAAACGTTTTTGGGCAGAAGCAATGAACTGAGCTAATTACCTCAAAATAGAGTTCTTACCTCAGCTATAAAAGATCAAACACCTTATGAGAGATGGACCGGCCGAAAACCAAACATATCTCACTTAAAGGTTTTCGGCAGTCAAGTAATCAATCTAGATACAGATCAATCTAATTCGAAGCTAGATCGTAAAGGAAAACCGGGATACTTATTAGGATATGATGAGGATGTTAAAGGATATAGAGTTTATGATCTAAAAAGGGAAGATATAATATTAGTAAAGCATCTAGTAGTAATGGATGAAGGAAAGTCTGTGGATCCCTTCAAGTATACAAAGTCAGTAAAAATCAGATTTGAGTTAGAAAATTCCGATGACTTTGAGCTTCCTAACTATCCAGGTTTTAGAGAAGATGACATTCTTACAGGTACAAATCAGACCGAAAAGGACTCGGCTGCGGAAACTCCAGTGACAACTCTACCCGAAGCGAAAGACGTGGTGGAAATTGATTCGGCATCAAAGGATAGGGGAGAAGCCGAGATTGTTTGAAAGAACCCACGAGAACCATCTATTCCGGCCACAGATATTGAGAGGGACAGGAGAAGTAGCAAAAGATTGCAAGAAAAACAGGTAAATAAGAAGGTAACAAAACTATCTCATCAAGATGAACCTCAAACTTATGGAGAGGCGATGACTTGTCCAGAAAGGAACCGGTGGAAGACAGCCATCAATGAGGAGATGGCCTCAATTATGGCAGCCGATACTTGGGAGCTGGTGGACTGTCCACCTAACCGAAAACCAATCGGTTGTAAGTGGGTTTTCAAATTAAAACTGAACCCGGATAACACCATTGAGCGTTACAAAGCCCGATTAGTGGCAAAAGGATTTACACAGAAAGAAAGAATCGACTACGAGGAAACCTTTGCCCCGGTCGTTAAATTTCCCTCCGTCCGCATACTTCTCAGTCTACCAGCAGCGGAAGACATGGAGGTGCACTAGATGGACATCAAGACAGCCTTTTTACGTGGAGAATTGGAAGAGGATATTTTCAAGCGATAACCTGAAGGATTTGTGGAGGAAGGAGAGGAGAGTAAGGTATGCCGGCTGATTAAATCTCTCTACGGTTTGAAACAGGCGCCTCGACATTGAAATACAAAACTTGATGAGTTTCTTACCGGTCTGGGATATATTTGGATTAGCTCAAATCACTCAATCTATGATTTTGAAGATGAGGAAAGTGTTATATTCATTGCAATTTATGTTGATGATTTGCTTGTTTTAAGTAAATCAATGAAAAAATATTAATAAACTGAAAACTGATCTTAAAACGAGATTTGAAATGAAGGATATGGGGGAAGCAAAATATATATTGGGAATTCAAGTAGAAAGAGACCGAGAAAGAAAGATTATAAGATTGACTCAAAAGGAAGCAATAGGGAACATGCTGGAAAAATTTCTGATGGATAAAGCTAATAGTTGTACAACTCCAATGGAGTTAAAGAAGGGAAGTGAGAAGAGTGAGGAAGAAGGGGTCATAGTCTTAGACGAGGAATTAAGTCCTGAAGAACAGAAGTTCATGTAGACTATTCCTTACTGACAAGTATTGGGAAGCCTAATCTATTTTATGAATCATACCCGGCCGAATTTAGCTGCGGCTGTAGGAGTGCTGAGTAGAAGTCTAAATGCTCCCACTAAGGAGGATTCGGAGGTAGCTAAGAGAGTCCTTAGATATTTGATAGGAACTAGGGATCTATAGTTGCATTTAGGTAGGGAGAATACTGACATCGCTACTTAGAGTGATGCCTGTTATGGTGATGCTCCGATGAGGAGATGTACTTCTAGATATGTATTATATGTGGGTGATGGGGCTTGCTGTTGGAGTAGCAAACAGCAAAAGGTTATTGCTCAGTCCACCATGGAGGCTGAGTATATGGCCTCTTGCTCTGCTGTAAAAGAATTGATGTGGGTCAAGTTTTTGCTTGGTGAGCTTTGTCACCTTAAGTGTGGTGTGCAAATTTTTTTTTGTGATAATCAGGCTGCAATCCCTATTTCTGCCAATCCTAAACATCATTTTAAAGCTAAACACATGGACATAAGACTCAGCTTTCTTAGAGAGAAAGTAGAAAAAAAAAATCAGTTTAGAGTACCGACCAGATAGTGAGATGGTAGCAGATATGATGACCAAACCTATGCATTCTCCTAAGCTAATTTTCTGCAGGGAGAAGTGTGGTCTAAAATTAAAGATTGACTAGAAAATAAAGGGAGTGTCGAAATCGATGGTTCTTTTATTATTTTCTAGGTCTAAATTGGAATACAGAAAGAAGCCGTGTCAGTCTGCCTCTAACTTCTCTCTCCAACTCCCACACTTGTTGCAGTCACTGAGAAGTTGGAGAGGAAGCTAGAGCCATGGCTACCTAGGCTATCCAGAGGTTTACGGGAAATAGATTAGGTGATTTAAGGATAGGTAGGTTTATTTGCTAAAAGTAGTATGTCGGAACCAGGATTAGATCTTGGTACCTGCCGACTATCAGAACGCCAATAGCCGGTAGACTTATCTGTTAAGTCTAGACATTAAGATACATACTAGAGGGTTTGATATTTATTAAAATGTTGCCACGTAGGAAAATTCATTTAACGGCGGATGTTTACGGATACATAGATCGAGTTATGTAAAAGTTCGGATTTCGGTATGGATAAAAAACGAGTATCGCGCATTTTGTTTCTTTTACGAAACAAATATCGCACAAGCATTTATGACGGCTACGATTGAAATCTACAATCAATCGGACGGCCGAAAAAAAATCAGAGATCGCAGAAGAGATTCTCGACGGCTTTTGGTCATCGCCACATCGGATGACATGTGGCACGATTACGTTAGATCGCGGCATCTCCGAGGATTACAGGATTGAATCCGGATATGACATGTGTCGACATTTAGGCCATGTCGTACAATATCCGTACATAAAGTACACCGGCAGCTATACTTTTGTGTACAGCAATGTAATATGATTAGTGTCGTACACCAGTAGATAGAGTTTTACAGAGAGATAAGACTTAGAAAAAATTGGTAGATAGGACCCTCTCTCCCAGAGAGCTTCTGTACAAAAGGTCAACTTTGACCCTCCATAACTTATTGCTCAAGAGAGCAAATTCAAAGATTCTTTTTGTTATCAACTCAACGAAGTCTTCCCATCACAAGGGTGAAGGTGTCAGAGTTTTTGTTTGCCAGGGTGGCAGTTATTCGTGCTGAAAGACAAAGGGGTCAGGGTTATCCTAAAGGCTTTGTGTGAGCTACTTAATTTGAGGTCCTATAGAGGTCTCAAGGTTACATTCCGGCGTTAGTCTACTAGGTCCCGGTTCATCTGGTGATCGACGTCCCCAGGGATACAACATTTGCAATAGCAGAGGATTAACAGTTGTTTCCCTGTCACTTGTGAACAAAGCATATTGCATCATTTCTTTTGGGACTTCATTCTTCCGAAAAATTGCCCTTCTTTATAGCCCATAAACTCACAAGCCACACATTTGTTAAAAATAATAGATTTCTAGAGAATTTTCTAGGTTTAATATGTTAGTATAAAAGAAAAGAAAAAAGGACGGACAGCCTGCCTCCACCTCCTCTCTCTAGCCCCCATACTTGTTGTAGTCACTGAAGGAAAAAGAGGGAGGTTGATCCATGGCTGCCTTAGTTCAAACAGGCAGTTATTTTTAGTAGGTTACTAAAAATATATCTGACGGACCCGGGATTTGATCCCGGTTCCTTCGGTTCGTCAAGTTGGCGGATAGCGGTCAGCTTTATCCAATTAGATTAGGACCAATGCTAAATGCTATTGTATGTGATAGATATATTTATCAATAAGGAGGAACACATTCATTTAACTAAAACTATATACGGCTTGCATAGATACAGTTTTATAAAATTACAAAATATGGCACTTTTTCAAAACGAATACCACACATTTTGTTTTGACAGCGAAATAAAAATCGCGCAAGTATTTATAACGGCTAAGATTGCGTCTCGCTGGGAATCCAACGGTGCACATCATCGCCGGAATCCGAAGTGGTCACTTTGGCGTTTTGTGACGTGGCATGACCAGGAGTCACGTGGAGAGATGACATTCGGTCATAGGAATTCCGAGGTATGTACGGACGAGTGAAAAGGAGACACGCGTCCGCTTAATAGCCTTGTCATACATAGGCCGTACAAAAGGTACACCGGCAGTAGTACTTTTTGGTACGGTACAGTAATATGATTGGTGCTTACTTCAGTAGATAGAATTTATTAGAGGGAATCAGGACTTAGAAAATTTTGGTAGGTAGTCACCTCTCCCTTTGAGAGTTTGTACTAAATGGCATTTTTTACTGCCTCATAACTTATCGGCTGGTTGGCCGTTTTTAGTGATTCTTTTTGCTACCAACTTAGGGGAGTCAAGGCTGCATAGGGGTGCACTCAAACTGTCATTTTGAATTCCTGGACAGCAGTGGTTGTGGCTTGAAGTGGGTTAGTTAAATACTACCTAGAGGCTTCTTGTATTCTGTGGTCCAATGGAGGACACAGAATTGCAGGTTATGGGCCCACCCTCTAGGGTGTCCACCTTCAATTGATGTGATTTTGTCTATTGGGAAACCATGATGATGGGAGCTTTGTTCAAAAAAGGATATTGGGGTATCGTAAGTGGACAAGTGAAACGTCCAACTTCAAGAACTCCAACAGGATTTGGAGGAGTAACGTTTCCTGCAGCAACGGCTGCCTCAGCGGAGGAGGCAGATGATGAGGACAGCAGTGTGTCCGAGAAGGGAAAAGGGAAGGAGACATCCCTTACTCCTATTGCCACAGTACCGGGAGCGGCGATCGTGAAGACTGCGGAGAACGATACTCAAATGTGGGAGGATGTAAACATGGCTGCCAAGAACTTCGTTCTCAGGCACCTCACTCAAGCTTTTGCCACACCTCATCTTCACATTTACAAGGCCGAGGAGTTGTGGGTGAGTTTGGTGGAGATTTATAGAGCTGGAACTATTCAGGAGCTCTAATTGGCTGAGGAAAAGCTAGTGAGTTACACTTACAAAGGAGGAAAGATGTTAGATTACTGTAATGATCTTTCTTGTTTCTATATGGAGATGGAAAGTGCTGGGTGGACAGGTACTATGAAAATGAAAGTTAACACTCTTGTCATGAAATTACCAGATAAGTTCGAGAACATAGTGTATCGAGTACAGGAAATGCCTGATAGTTCATGGAAATGGAACACAGTTGTCAAGATGATACTTGTGCAGGAAAACACAATGGAGATTAGGAGAGGAGGGAAGAGCATTCAAGCTCTAGCAACAGGAGAGGACCGATGGGGGAAGGACCCGAAAAAACCTTACAAAGGGGAAAGAGATCATTCTAGGGGCCGACGCCCCCAAAGGGTCTTTGTCATTTTTGCAAAATACCGCGATACTTCATCGCAGATTCTGTCAAGCTGTCGGAGCTGAGGCTGCAAAAGAATCGTGGAGGGGGTTTTTCTGGAGGGAAGAAAAAGGCACTTGTGGTTACAAAAGTGACGAAGAAACCGAGGATGAGTCCTCTGAGGAGGATGGGGAGATTCTTCTTGACGAGAGCCTCGAGGAGAAGGAGATCTGTCGGAGACAGAAGTCTGCCCTTAGAGCAATTTTAGGAAGCTCCAAGGGAAGGATGGATTATCGACTCACGTGCATCCATCCATATGTGTCGTGATAAAGAACTCTTCACTAAGCTAAGAAAGATCCCCACTGTAGAAATAGAGTATGGGGATGGGAGAGTGGTTACTACAGATCTAGTGGGATCAGTAGGTCTGAAAGTCTTAGTGGAGGGTAAGACTTCTATACCTACATTCTGAAATGTACTCTACATTCCTCAGGTGAGTAAAAATCTTGTTTGTACGTCTGTGCTAGATGACAAAGAGTTTAATACCTTCACTAGAAAGGGAGTCTTTACAACTAAGTATGGGGATGAAGTTTACTTCATGGTAGATAAGGGTAGCCAAGGAATGTTTAGGCTTAACTTGAGTAATGAAAAGAATAATGCTTATTATGTTGGTGTTCCTAAGTTGATGATATGGCATAAGCGGTTGGGGCATGTGCATTTTGATAGGTTGAGGGAAATGAAAAAGCTTGGGGTAGTAAAAGGCATTCAGTTTGGGGATAATGAAATGATGGATGATTGTAGTGGTTGTGCTCAAGGTAAGGCTCACAGACTTCCCTTTCCCAAAGCCGCCACATATAGAGGTGAGAAAGTGTTAGACTTGGTCCACACAGATATTTGGGGACCAGCAAAAGTACCTTCGGTTGGAGGAAAGAGGTTTATGATGACAATAACCGATGACTGGTGTAGATACTCTAGAGTGTACTTTCTAAAAACAAAGTCTAAAGCATCAACTTACTTCAAAGAATATAAAGCCTGGAGTGAGAAGTTGCATGAAACCCCCATTAAGAGAATAATGAGTGATAATGGGGGGGAATATACCTCTAACCAATTTGAGGAATATCTGAGATATGAGGGAGTGCAGCACCAGAAAAATTGTACCATATAACCCAGAACAAAATGGGGTAGCTGAGAGGTTGAATCGAACACTAGGAGATAGTGCATGTAGTATGTTGGCAGACAAGAAATTAGGAAAGAGATTTTGGGCAGAAGCAATGAACTCTGCCAACTACATTATGTATAGAGTCCTTACCTCAGCTATAAAGGGAGTGACACCTTATGAGAGATGGGTTGGAAGGAAACCAGATATCTCACACCTTAAAGTATTTGGTAGCCAAGTTTACAGTCTTGACACGGATAGGAAAAACTGGAAACTAGATGCTGAGGGAAAACCTGAATACTTTGTGGGATATGACGAGGATGTTAAGGGATATAGAGTCTATGACTTAGCAAAGAAAGATATCATTCTGGTCAAACACTTAGTTGTCATGGATGAAGGGAAGTCATTTGACCCCTTCAAATATACAAAGAAGATAAGATTCAGATTTGAGTCCGACAGTGAGGAGAACTCGGTCGTTCCCGAAAGAGACATGAGTGAAACCGTGATTGCAGATTCATGGGAGATCCAAGATATTGGAGACTCACCGCAAACCTCACATACTCCTATGGACTTCGAGGAGATAGAAGAAGCGGGACAAGAACCGGCTTCCATGGACAGGGAAGCCGATGAGACAATGAGAAGAAATCCAAGACTTCCATCCATTCCAGCTTTTAAAGTTTGAGGGAGGAAGGAGGAGCAGCAAAAGGATAGAAGAAAATCAAACAGCTCATAAGGTAACAAAGCTATCTCACCCAGATGAGCCTCGGTCTTACTCGGAGGCAGAGAATAGTCTAGAGAAAGAAAGATAGATTAGATCCATAAATGATGAGATGGCTTCTAACATGGAAGCAAATACTTGGGAATTAGCGGATTGTCCTCCAGACACGAAACCTATTGGGTGTAAATGGGTATTTAAACTAAAACTGAACCCAGATAATACCATTAAGAGATATAAGGCTCGATTGGTAGCAAAGGGGTTTACTCAAAAAGAGGGGATTGACTATGAGGAGACCTTTGCTCCAGTTTTTCGGTTCCCCTCAGTAAGGATTTTCCTCAGTCAGGCAGCAGCGGAAGACATGGAAATCCACCAGATGGACATTAAGACAACTTTTTTTAATGGTGAGTTAGAGGAAGAAATTTTCATAAGGCTACCCGAGGGGTTCGTGGAAGATGGAGAGGAGAGCAAATTCTGCAGGCTCATAAAATTCTTATATGGATTGAAGCAAGCTCCCCGCCAGTGGAATAAGAAACTAGATGAGTTTCTCACCAGTCTGGGATATATCCGTATCAGCTCTAACCATTCTATCTATATGTTTGAAGATGAGAATGGTGTCATTTTTATTGCAATTTATGTGGATGATCTGCTTGTGTTAAGTAATTCTTTGGAGAAGATCAATAGGCTTAAGAAAGATCTTAGGGGCAGATTTGATATGAAGGATTTAGGGGAGGCAAAATATATTTTGGGGATCCAAATGGAGAGAGATAGGGGGAAGAAGATTATCAAACTTACTCAGAAAGAAGCAATAGGTATTATGCTTGAGAAATTCCAGATGGAAAATGCTAACAGTTGTACCACTCCCATGGACTTGAAAAAAGTAAATGATGGGAGTGTAGAAGGAGGAGTGATGATCTTAGACGATCAGATGAGTCCAGAGGAGAGAGAGATTATGAAATCTATCCTTTATAGATAGGTCGTAGGAAGTTTGATCTACTTTATGAACTGTACCAGGCCGGACATAGCGGTAGCAGTTGGAGTACAAAGTAGGAATCTTAATGATCCCAGAAAGAGAGACTGGGAGGCAGCCAAGAGAGTCATGAGATATCTGGTTGGAACCACAGAATTATGGTTGCATTTGGGAGGGGAGCACACTGATATCACCACTTCGAGTGATGCCGGTTATGGGGATGCACCTATGAGAAGATGCACTTCTGGATATGTTTTGTATGTGGGGGAAGGTGCTTGCTGTTGGAGCAGTTAGCAACAAAAGGTGGTTGCTCAGTCTACTAAAGAGGCTGAGTATATGGCGTCTTGTTCTGGTGTAAATGAACTAATGTGGGTGAAGTCATTGTTGTAAGAATTGGGATATATGAAGGAGGGAGTGCATGAAATCTTTTGCGATAATCACACTGCAATCGCAATTGCAGCCAATCTTAAACACCATTTTAAAGCAAAACATATGGACATAAGATTAAGCTTCGTAAGAGAAAAAGTTGAAAATAAAATTCTAAATCTCGTGTATAGACCTGATGAAGAAATGGTGGCTGACATGATGACCAAACCTGTGCCCTCTCCTAAATTACAATATTGTCGCGAAAAATGCAGGTTGAAAGAAAAATTAAAATTAGACTAGAAAAAAAGGGGAGTGTTGAAAATAATAGATTTCTAGAGTATTTTCTAGGTTTAATAGGTTAGTATAAAAGAAAAGAAAAAAGGACGGACAGCCTGCCTCCACCTCCTCTCTCTAGCCCCCATACTTGTTGTAGTCACTGAAGGAAAGAGAGGGAGGTTGATCCATGGCTGCCTTAGTTGAAACAAGCAGTTATTTTTAGTAGGTTACTAAAAATATACCTGACGGACCGGGGATTTGATCCCAATACCTTCGGTTTGTCAAGTTGGCCGATAGCGGTCAGCTTTATCCAATTAGACTAGGACCAATGCTAAATGCTATTGTATGTGATAGATATATATATCAATAAGGATGAACACATTCATTTAACAAAAACTTTATACGGCTTGCATAGATACAGTTTTATGAAAGTACGAAGTATGACATTTTTTCAAAACGAATACCACGCATTTTGTTTTGACAGCGAAATAAATATCGCGCAAGTATTTATAACGGCTAACATTGCATCTCGTTGCGAATCCAATGGTGCACATCATCGTCAGAATCCCGGAGTGGTCACTTTGGCGTTTTGTGACGTGGCATGACCTGGAGCCACGTGGAGAGATGACATTCAGTCATAGGAATTCTGAGGAATGTACGGACGAGTGAAAAGCAGACACGCGTCCGCTTAATAGCCTTGTCTTACATAGGCCGTACAAAAGGTACACCGGCACTAGTACTTTTTGGTACGGTACAGTAATGTGATTGGTCCGTATTTCAGTAGATAGAAGTTATTAGAGGGAATCAGGACTTAGAAAATTTTGGTAGGTAGTCACCTCTCCTTTTGAGAGTTTGTACAAAATGGCATTTTTTACCCCCTCATAACTTATCGGCTGGTTGGCCGTTTTCAGTGATTTTTTTTGCTACAGACTCAGGGGAGTCCAGGCTGCATAAGGGTGCAGTCAAACTGTCATTTTGCCTTCTTGGACAGCAGTGGTTGTGGCTTGAAGTGGGTTAGTTAAATACTATTTAGAGGCTTCCTATATTTTGTGGTCAAATGGAGGACACAGAATTGCAACATTTTGACCCTTCACTTGTGCACTTCCCCCTTAGCTCATTAGAGATCTAAACATCGTCAAATTTAGGAAGTCGGATCTTTCTTAACTGGGATTGTGACATTTTAGCGATTTCAGAGTGCGGAGTAGGTTTATAAGTTTCTTTTGTGACTGGCGTGCTGTCCCCTTCCCCTCCTCCTTGCCTGCATTCCTATTGCTTTTGGTTCATTCTGAACATTCCTTCTTAAACTCCTTTTGCTTTATAACAGGTTCTAGGTTGAGCGTCGTAGGGCATTGTTTCCACCCGTGACCGGTTTGGTTGCAGTTTAGGCAATTGTACAGATAAACTTTTTCATCCGCACCCATTGCAGGTTTTGATATGTGCAGCTCTGAGACCTTTATAGGTCCTCTGAAAAGGCAGCTTGCAAGAAGCGTCTAAGATAATCTTGACCCCTTTGTGTTTCAGCAAGAATAACAGCCACCCTGGCAAACAAAAACTCTGACCATCTTAACTTTTGTGAAGGGAAGACTACCTTGAGTCGATAGCAAAAAAAATCTCTTAATTTGCTCCCCCGAGCAGTAAGTTATACAGGGTCAAAGTTGACCTTTTGTACAAAAGCTCTCTAGAAAGAGGGTCCTATCTTCCAAATTTTTCAAAGTCCTATCTCTCTCTAAAACTCTATCTTCTGACGTACGACACCAATCATGTTACATTGTTGTAAGGTACAATTGTCGGTGTACTTTCTGTACGGACATTGTTCGACGTGGCCAAAAAGTGGACACATGTCATATCCGCATTTGTTTTACTAATCCCTAAAGATGCCAAAATCTAATGTCATGGTGCCACGTGTCATCCAATGTGGCGATGATCACGAACCGCCGAAATCCAGTTCCGCGATCTCGGCATTCATTCTGGCCGTCTGATTAAATGCAGATTTCAATCGTAGCCGTCATAAATACCTGCGCGGTATTCGTTTCGCTATAGAAACAAATGAGCGGTACTTGTTTCTTCTCCGTACCTTAATGCGTACTTAACATAACCGAATCTATGTATCCCGTAAATAGTTATCGTTAAATGAATTAGTCGACGTGGAAACATTCATATAATTATCAAACCTTATATGACGTAAGACTAGTCTTAGACTAAATGGATAAAGCTACTGCCTACTGGCAGCTTAGACGGGCGGTAGGTACCAGAATCAAATCCTGTGTCCAACAGCTCTTTTTTTAGTAAATCAACTAATCTACTACCCGTAAATCAACTGATCTACTACCACGAAATCTTTAGATAGCATAGGCAGCAATGGCTCTAGCTTCCTCTCCAACTTTCAGTGACTGCAAAAAGAGTGGGAGTTGAAGAGAGGAGTTGGAGGCAGATTGCATCGGCTTCTTTTTTGCATTTCATTTAAAACCTAGAAAATACTAAAAAAACCATCAATTTCTACACTCCCCTTATTTTCTTGTTACTCTTTAATTTCAGACCAAACTTCTCCCTGCAAAAAATTCGCTTAGGGGAAGGCACAGGGTTAGTCATCATATCTGCTACCATCTCGCAATCTGGTCAATACTCTGAAGTGATTATTTTGTTTTCTACTTTCTCTCTAACAAAGCTGAGTCTGATGTCCATATGTTTGGCTTCAAAATGATGTTTATGATTGGCACAAATAGCAATTGCTGCCTGATTATCACAAAAAGTTTTCTGCACACCACTCTTAAGGTAATCATGCTCACTAAGTAAAGACTTGACCCACATCAACTCATTTACAACAGAGCAAGAGGCCATATACTCAGCCTCCATGGTGGACTGAGCAATAACCTTTTATTGTTTACTACTCGAACAGCAAGCCCCATCACCCACATATAATACATATCCAGAAGTACATCTCCTCATCGAAGCATCACCATAATTGGCATCACTCCAAGTAGTGATGTCAGTATTCTCCCCACCCAAATGCAACCATAAATCCTTAATTCATATCAAATATCTAAGGACTCTCTTAGCCGCCTCCTTATCCCTCTTAGTGGGAGCATTTAGACTTGTGCTCATCACTCCTAGAGCTGTAACTAAATCCGGCCGGGTACAATTCATAAAATAGATTAGGCTTCCCACTAATTGCTTGTAAGGAATAGTCTAACAGAATGACTCCTTCTTGCTCACTCCCCTCACTTCCCTTCTTCAACTCCATTGGAGTTGTACAACTATTAGCTTTATCCATCTGAAATTTTTCCAACATGTTCCCGATTGCTTCCTTTTGAGTCAATCTTATAATCTTTCTTTCTCGGTCTCTTTCTACTTGAATTCCCAATATGTATCTTGCCTCCCTCATATCCTTCATCTAAAATCTCCCATTAAGATAAGTATTCAATTTATTAATTTTTTCCATTGATTTACTTAAAACAAGCAAATCATCAACATAAATTGCAATAAATATAAAACCTTTCTCATCTTCAAAAACATAGATTGAGTGATCTGAGCTAATCCGGATATATCCCAGACTGGTAAGAAACTCATCAAGCTTTTTATTCCACATTGAGGAGCATGTTTCAAATCATAAAGAGATTTAATTACCTGGCATACCTTACTCTCCTCTCCTTCCTCCACAAATTATTTGGGTTGTCGCATGAAGATCTCCTCTTCCTATTCTCCATGCAAAAAGGTTGTCTTGATGTCCATCTGGTGCACCTCCATGTCTTTCGCTGCTGCCACACTAAGAAGTATGTGCACGGAGGGAAATCTTACGACCGGGACAAAGGTTTCCTCGTAGTCAATTCCTTCTTTGTGTGTAAGTTCTTTTGCCAGTAACCGGACTTTGTAACGCTCAATGGTGTTCACTTGGTTAAGTTTTAATTTGAACACCCACATACAACCAATTGGTTTTCGGTTAGGTGGACAATCCACCAGCTCCCAAGTATCGGCTGTCATAATTGAGGCCATCTCCTCATTGTTGGCTGTCTTCCACCGGTTCCTATTTGGACAAGTCATCGCCTCTCCATTAGTGTGAGGTTCATCTTGATGATATAGTTTTAATACCTTGTTATTAACCTGTTTTTCTTGCAATCTTTTGCTCTTTCTCCTTCCCCCCTCAAAATCTGTGGCCAGGGTAGATGGTTATCCTGGGTTTTTTCGAACAATCTTGGCTTCACCCGTGTCCCTTGATTTCGAATCAATTTCCACCACATCTTCCACTTCGTGTAGAGTTGTCACTAGAGTTTCCGCAGCCGAGTCCTTTTTGGTCTGATTTGTACATGCAAGAATGTCATCTTCTCTAAAACCAGGATAGTTAGGAAGCTCAAAGTCATCGGAATTTTCTGACTCAAATCTGATTTTTACTGACTTTGTATACTTGAAAGGATCCACAGACTTTCCTGCATCCATAACTTCTAGATGTTTTACAAAGATTATATCTTCCGTTTTTAGATCATAAACTTTGTATCCTTTTACATCCTCATCATATCCTAATAAGTATCCCGGTTTTGTTTTAGGATCTAGCTTCTAATTAGACCGATCTGTATCTAGTCTGAATACTTGACTGCCGAGAACCTTTAAGAGACATATGTTTGGTTTCCGACCAGTCCATCTCTCATAAGGTGTTTGACCTTTTATAGCTAAAGTAAGAACTCTATTTTTGAGGTAATTAGCACAGTTCATTGCTTCTGCCCAAAACCTGGAGGACACAGAATTACAGGTTATGGGCCCACCCTCTACGGTGCCCACCTTCAATGGATCTGGGTTCATCTATTGGGGCCATGATGATTGGAGCTTTGTGTGAAAAACGATACTGGGGTATCGTCAGTGGACAAGTGAAACGTCCACCTTCGGGAACTTCACCAGGATTTGGGGGAGTAAGGTTTTCTACAACAACGGCTGCCTCAGCGGAGGAGGCAGATGATGGGGACAGCAGTGTGTCCGAAAATGGGAAAGGGAAGGAGACACCCCTCACTCCTATTGCCACAGTATCGGGAGCGGCGACCGTGAAGACCGTGGAGAACGATACTCAAATGTGGGAGGATGTAAACATGGCTGCCAAGAACTTCATTCTGAGGCACCTCACTCAAGGTTTGGCCACTCCTCATCTTCACATTTACAAGGCCGAGGAGTTGTGGGAGAGTTTAGTGGAGATTTATAGAGCTGGAACTATTCAGGAGCTCCAGTTGGCTGAGCAAAAGCTATTGAGTTACACTTACAAAGGAGGAAAGATGTTAGATTACTGTAATGATCTTTCTTGTTTGTATATGGAAATGGAAAGTGCCGGGTGGACAGGTAGATTGAAAATGAAAGTTAACACCCTTATCCTGAATTTACCAGATGAGTTCGAAAACATAGTGCACCGAGTACAGGGAATGCCTGATAGTTCATGGAAATGGAACACAGTAGTCAGGATGATACTTGTGCAGGAAAACACAATGGAGATTAGGAGAGGAGGAAAGAGCATTCAAGCTCTAGCAGAAGGAGGGGACCGATGGGGGAAGGACCCGAAGAAACCTTATAGAGGGGAAAGAGATCTTTCTGGGGGACAGAGGCCCTCTGTAAAAGAGGCGACAATACCCACAACACATCACAGTGCACAGCGGAAAACACCAAGGATCTCCCCGTAGCAACAGCAGGAGCACACAGAACTCACAGACAGGGTTGGGCTTTATTACTTGAAAAGAGAGTACAAGGTTGCGCTAGCTGCGTAAGTCTACTTGAGGTCCACCATTCATTGGGTCTACTTGCCTATTTAAACTAGCTAACTGTTAGTCAACTTAGTACTATACAGCTGTACACGTGGACCTTCGCGGCCACTCCAAGATCTATCCAAACTTTCTTCAAGAACTATACAATTCAATCTACACAATTGCGGCGTTGCTATGCTACGCTGCTACGCCGCTAAGTTGTTATGCTGATATGCTGCGCTGGTCTGGAATCACAGCTGCGCTGCTCTAGCATCGCAACTACGCTGCTCTGAAATCGCAACTATAGAAGCCTAGCCCTAGCTACTAAGTACCCAATTCTGTAACCCTGTTACAATGCCTCCCACTAAGGATTCAGCGTCCCGCTAAACTTTGATTGAGTCAGGGAAACTGCAGTTGCCGGAGTATGTCGTATGTTTCCTCGCGATACTCTTCAAACTCCTGGCGAAGGACGTCGAGTTGATTTTGGAGCTGTTCACATCGGGTCTCCAGTAACGCGATGTGACGATCTGCAGCTGCCAACCTCCGCCGAGTAACTCGTTCCCGAACCTGATTTTCCGCTTCCTCAACCTCGGGTACTTCGGGTCGCGGCGGAGCGTCCGCCGGTGCAGGCTCCTCGGGTGCCGGAATCCTGGGTTCTTCGCGTTCAGCCACTAGGGGAGCTTCCTCTGGTTTTTAGTCCGCCGGTTCCCACCGAGGTACCTTTCGTAGTTTGAAGGACACGTGTTTCCTTGCAGCTCGGGCCCGCTGCAGAGTATTTCTTCGAGCTTGCTTGAGTACTCGCACCTCCGGGGTGACTTCCGCTCGAGAGATGATGTCGTGGAGGCGGACATCCCACGGGTGATAATGGCGAAGTAACCTGGGAACATCAATTCTGTACCTGTAGTGTTCCTCGACCACTTCTACGAACGGTAAAGTGTGAGGATCCAGCTGCACATAGCCTTTATTATTATTCCCTAGGTCCTTGGTCCGCATGAAATTCCACGCTGGGTGTGACGAAACGTCGGCAGGGATACGGATAGGATCTCCAGGCTTCCTTATACGCCATTCTTCGGGCCACTCCGAGGGGTCCCAATAAAACCTTTTGGCGAAGCTGAAGGCAAAGCTGAAGGCGAGGTCCGGATTCTGGGTGTCGACCGGTAGTGGGAAGAGGTAGTCAGGAATTTCCTCTCCATGTTCACTCTCCTCCTCCAAATCTCTTCGGTTTTCGCGCAAGAGAAACACATCGTCACCGCTGGGGTATTGTTCCTCCGCCTTCCTCTCCGCGCTTTCAGACGACTGCTCGTCTGCGGTGCTCTCCTTGTTTGGGTCCCGCGTCACCTCTAGATCTGAGGCGCGCTCCTCAATTGGCGGAGGCGTTGGTTCGCGTTCCGGCTCCTCCGCCTCCAACAGCTCATGATCTGCTTGAAGTTCCTGATCACCTTCCCGGGTTAGGGTGTATTCAGGGTCCTGTGAGTTTTCTGACCCCTCCCCTCCAGTGGTCTCCGCCGGTCCTGCCTCGCGACTGACACTATCCTCCGGTTCCGGCTCTACCTCTACCTCTCTTCGCCTGCTTGCTTCCACCATGGCTTCCGCCGCCCTTAGCAATCTCTCGGGACGGCTTGGGTCTCCTTGTCCCACCCGTACCAGTCTCCTCCTTTTCGGGGTTGGAGAGGACGACGACGCCATAGACACTACTGAACCAGACAATTCCGGTAGCTCCAGAAGCGGAGGTAAAGTAATTGTGAGGAGAGAAGCAGTTTCCAAGTTGCCGAGACCGGGTTGGTGGTGAGGACGAATGACGGCTGTATTCCCGCGGGTTGAGGGTTTCACTCTTTGTCTGTGCGAAGCGTCGTAGCGTGCGAGGGTATCGCAGTATCCAACATTTATAAAACTGCGCTGCTGCGGCGGAACCGAGGGTTCGTCGTCACCTACATAGTGAAACACAATTGCGCCGTTGCGCTTTCCTGTCAGCGCAGCGGTGGCGCTGCGATCCTCTGACGTCATCGTGACCATATTGCGCTACGGTAGCTACGCTGCTACGGCGCTGCAGTATGGTAACATCGTCGCTGCGGTTCTTTGCCGCGTCCCTAATATGTTTGCGATGGTTGCGCCACTGCGATTCGCTCTTTTGTTGCTGCCGCTGCGATTTCCCCTCCGGTAAAGCTGAGTGTCCTCACTCTGCTGAAACCGGCGCAGCAACTCCGGGGAGAGCAGATCCTTCTCGTCCACCCAAGAGTCGTCCTCAGCACCGTAACCTTTCCAACGTACCAAGTATTGGGTGGAGGTTGAATTCCGGGAGGGGCGTGACTGCAGAATCTCTTCCACCTCATACTCGTCCGAGGTACTGTGAACGGGTGGTAGAGGAGTATGCCGTCGTTGATTAGGGAATACTGAATCAGGATCCCGGAATGGTTTAAGGAGTGAAACATGGAAAACATTGTGGATATGCCAGTCCGTCGGGATGTCCAACTTGTAAGCTACGTCGCCCACACGTGACAGCATTGTGAATGGGCGCGTGAACTTTGGTGCCAACTTCTTAGAGAGGGCTCCCGGCAAGGAGAGGTTTACCATATTAAGGCGAACCTTGTCCCCCACACAGAAGACGATGTCCTTCCAGTGAGCGTCGGCCTGCGACTTTTGGTGATCCTTTGCCATTTGGAGCGCCTTGGCCGCTTTTTCCAGGTTTCCTTGCAAAGTTTTGGCAAAGTCCAAAGCAGCCGGTGTTTGGCAGTCCGCTACCAATAAATTTTGGGGAAGAGTGGGTTGTCCTCCATTGACAGAGAATGGCGTAGCATTTGTTGACGAGTACACTGCACTGTTATATGCTACCTCGATTGCCGTTAAATGGTTCACCCAATCCGTTTGGTGCACCGAGACATAAGCCCGCAATGCCTCCTCCAAAGTCTGATTCACCCTTTCAGTTTGACCATCAGTTTGAGGGTGGTAGGCTGTGGACATGGCAAGCTGCGTTCCGCATAACGCAAATAGATTTTGCCAAAAGTGGCTCACGAATTTTCGATCGCGGTCGCTGGCGATCCTTTTCGGCAGACCGTGATGGCGGAATATTTCCCGAAAGAATAAGTCCGCAATATCTCGTGCAGTAGCTGCAGTGGTCGTGGGTAGAAAATGTGCCATTTTCGTCAGGTAATCCACGACGACTTAGATTGAGTCGTAGCCCTCCTTCGTCTTGGGAAGGGCCACGATAAAATCCATCGAGATCGCCTCCCAAGGAACAGATGGTATTGGGAGGGGGTGTAACAGACCTTGTTGCCCTGAATCCGATTTGTTTCTATTGCACGAGTCACACGTCCGGACATATTGTGCAATGTCTCAAGTCATGTTTGGCCAGTAATACGCTTTAGCGACACGTGCAGTTGTTTTATCCCGCCCAAAATGTCCACTGAGCAGCTCGTCATGACTCATTTGAAGAATTGCGTGACGAAGTGCCGTATTTGTCGGCACATATAGCCGTGTTGTCTTACTCGGTCTGTACCGCCACATATCATTGGCGGTTCGAACGAGTACTTTCCGTTTGATAAGTTCCTTTAGTGAATCATCGTCGCTGTAGGCGGCCTTTATCTGACTTAACCACTGTTCGTCCACTTGCACCGTACTGGTGACAGCGCTGAGCTTTGGATATTGCGCTGCGGTCGACATTGCGCTTTTCTCTTTCACAGAGTCTCCGTTCCCCTGCTGCGGTGCTTGCGGTCGTTGCTCCGCTGCCGGCGCAGCGACGTCAGGTCGTCTTGACAGCGCATCCGCCGGGTTCGTTTTGCCCGGTTTATATTCAATAACAAGTTCCGGACCGAAGGTTTGCAGGAACGTCATCCAGCACACTTGTTTCTTGGACAATTTCGGCTGGGTTTGGAGTATTGTAAGGCGTGGTGATCCGTGATAACCGTGATCCGTTTTCCCTGAACGTAACACTTCCAAACCTCCAGCGCATTGATAATAGCTATTGTTTCCTTCTCATGGGTAGCCCAGTTTAACTCTGCTGCCTTTAGTTTGCGACTGTCGTAGGCGATGGGTTGAAGGCCTTTTCCTTGATCTTGCATAAGGATCGCTCCAATAGCCATATCGCTAGCGTCAGTGATTATCGTCCAAGGTAAGTCCGGATCGGGAACAGCTAGCACAGGGGCGGTAACCAACCGCTCCTTTAGTGTGTTAAAGGTCGTTCCTTGCGCCGCTTTCCAATCATAGGGCGCATCGTTCTTGAGCAATTCCGTGAGCAGTGCAGCGATTTTTGCGAAACCTTCGACAAAACGTCGATAATAGGAGCATAGTCCGAGAAAGCTTCGTAACTCCGTAATATTCGCAGGCTGCGGCCACTCCTTAACTGCCCTAGTCTTGTTTGGATCCACTGCGATCCCGTCCCGGCTCACCACATGGCCTAAAAAGTCAATCTTCTCCTTAAAGAAGTCACATTTACTTCTTTTTGCGTATAACTTATGCTCCCGAAGGACTTGGAGGACCGTCCGTAAGTGCTCCATATGCTCCTCCTGCGTTCGGCTATACACCAATATGTCATCTAAGAAGACGATCACAAACGCGTCCAGATATTGCCGAAAGATGGAATTCATTAAATGCATAAAGGTCGCCGGTGCGTTAGTCAACCCGAACGGCATTACCCGAAACTGGAAATGACCGTATCGAGTTCTGAACGCTGTCTTTTCCACATCCTCCTCGGCAATTCTGATCTGGTGGTAACCGCTCCGCAAGTCTATTTTCGAAAAATATTTGGCACCTCGAAGTCGATCCAACAATTCGTCTATCCTCGGTAGGGGGTACGCATTCTTCACCGTTAACTTGTTCAGCGCTCGGTAGTCTACACACATACGGAAACCTCCATCTTTCTTGTTCACAAAGAGAACGGGGGCTCCATACGGTGACTTGCTTGGTTCGATTGCTCCGGCTTCGACCAACTCCGCGAGTTGCTTTTTCAATTCGTCCAACTCGGTGTAGCTCATCTTGTACATCCGATTAGCCGGAGGTACCGCTCCAGGAACAAGCTCTATTTTATGGTCCACTTCGCGCTTCGGAGGTAATCCTTCGGGGAGCTTCGGGGGAAATACATCTGCGTACTCCTCGAGAAGTTTTGCCACGACTTCCGGGGCCTCTTCGGAAGTCTTTCCAATGTCGTCACTTTCTTTGGAGTCGAAGTCGGGGTCCTTCTTTTTCCATTCTTCCGGGATCTCCTCCTTCGCCTCCTCCATTGGCTGGACGACCGCCATATAAATCGTTTCCCCTTTCTTGAGTGCCCTCTTAAGCTGTAAGGCCGAAAGCAGGCGTCCCTCTTTCGTTCCCTTGCCAGCCGTTCCCGGTGTTACCTCAAACTCTTCTTCACCTTTCTTCACTCTCATGGCGCCACTTCTCCAATCAATCGTCGGATTCCATTTTTGCAGCCACGGCTTCCCTAATATTACCTCATGGTCCCCAAGAGGTAATACATGAAGTGTGTCGTACCATCGGAATTTCCCCATGCCGACGCGTAATCTCGGGGTACGATGGGTGATGGATAAGGAACTGCCGTCGGCCAATTGTACCGACTGGGGATTATTTAGTACCACAAGAGGAAGTTTCAACCTTTTTACCGTCGCCTCGTTAATGAAGTTCCCCGACGCTCCGGAGTCCACCATGAAATCAGCTGCACTCACTCCTATTTGACCCCGAAATATCAAAGGGTCTCCTCCTTCTCCGGCTAACCTCATAACGGTAAGTTTTCCCTTTTTGGGGACTTTCCGTTTTGGACACTCTCGAGCCATGTGATCTGGAGAACCACATTGGAAGCATAGGCCATTTTGCCTCCTCCGTTGGATTTCCTCGGGGGACAAGTCATTGGTCTTGGTTTTGGCGGTTTTCTTCTTTTTCCGCAGGACGTTGACCGCTTCCTTATCCTCATTAATTGCGCCGACTCCATGGGGGTTGGACCTTCGTCTCATCGGTTTCCTCCGCTACTGCTCGACCCGTAGTGATAAGGTCTCCGGAGGTTAAAGTCGACCGAATCGGTCCGCTCCGCAAACTGGATAATTGCTGAGAGAGGAGGAGTTGTGCTTTCCCGAGCAAGCCATTGTTCCACATCTCTACGAATAGACGACTTAAGCCCCTTCACGTAACGATCCACGGCTTCATCCTCCGTCATCGTAGGTATTTGAACCTTGCACTCCAAGAACCGTTGCGTAAACTCCATCACTGAAGTTCGTTGTTTCAATATTGCGATCTTATCTCTCGCCGCCTTCACCGTGTTGACAGGCTGCCAAGTGTCGCGGAGGAGTTGAACGAAGAGCGCCCAGACGGTCGGTATTTCATCGTCCTCCACCAATGTTCTCCACCAAGCCCCCGTTGCCCCTTTAAGAAGACCACCCGCGTAGTGAATCTTCTCCAATCTGATAGGCTAGGAAAATTCTCGAGATAGTTCGCCACGGAGAATAGCCATGAGTCAAGGTTCTTGTGTCTTGCAGGGTCAAACTCGTCGAGAAGTCGTAATTTCGGTCTCCGGGAGTCTCTCTCGACACCTCCATGAGGTCGCTCCCCTAGACGCGTCTCCAAGGCCATGACGGTGTTACTCAGCTGCGCATTTTGTAATCTCACAATTTCCAACTCCCTGAGAACTTGCGCCAACATTTCTGTAGTAGATACACCGTGTTTATCCATGCTGTCGAGTCACGGGTAACAACTCCGATACCAATGTAAAAGAGGCGACAATACCCACAACACGTCACAGTGCACAGCGGAAAACACCAAGGATCTCCCCGTAGCAACAGCAGGAGCACACAGAACTCACAGACAGGGTTGGTCTTTATTACATGAAAAGAGAGTACAAGGTTGCGCTAGCTGCGTAAGTCTACTTGAGGTCTACCATTCACTGGGTCTACTTGCCTATTTAAACTAGCTAACTGCTAGTCAACTTAGTACTATACAGCTGTACACGTGGACCTTCGCGGCCACTCCAAGATCTATCCAAACTTCCTTCAAGAACTATACAATTCAATCTACACAATTGCGGCGTTGCTATGCTACGCTGCTACGCCGTTGCGCCGCTAAGTTGTTATGCTGCTATGCTGCGCTGGTCTGGAATCGCAGCTGCGCTGCTCTGGAATCGCAACTGCGCTGCTCTGAAATCGCAACTATAGCAGCCTAGCCCTAGCTACTAAGTACCCAATTCTGTAACCCTGTTACACCCCCAAAGGGTCTTTGTCATTATTGCAAAAAGTCGGGACACTTTATTGCAGATTGTGTCAAGCTATCAGAGCTGAGGCTCCAAGAGAACCGTGGAGGAGGTTCTTCCGGAGTGAAGAAAAAGGCACTTGTGGTTACAAAAGTGTCAGGAGAAACCGAGGATGAGTCCTCTGAGGAGGATGGGGAGCTTTTTCTTGACAAGAGTCTGGAAGAGAAAGAGATCCCTCGGAGGCAGAAGTGTGCCCTTGGAGCAATTCGGGAAGCTCCACAGGAAGGATGGATCATCGACTCAGGTGCATCCATGCATATGTGTCGTGATAAAGAACTCTTCACTAAGCTAAGAAAGATTCCTACTGTAGAGATAGAGTATGGGGATGGGAGAGTGGTAACTACAGATCTAGTGGGATCAGTAGATCTAAAAGTCTTTGCAGAGGGTAAGACTTCCATACTTACATTCTCAGATGTACTTTACATTCCTCAGCTGAGTAAAAATCTTGTCTCTACGTCTGTGTTAGATGACAAAGAATTTGATACTTTCACCAGAAAGGGAGTCTTTACAGCTAAGTATGGAAATGAAGTTTACTTCACATCAGATAAGGGTAGCCAAGGAATGTTTAGGCTTAACCTGAGTAATGAAAAGAAGAATGCTTATTATGTTGGTGTTCCTAAGGTGATGATTTGGCATAAGCGGTTGGGGCATGTGCATTTTGATAGGTTGAGGGAAATGAAAAAGCTTGGGGTAGTAGATGGCATTCAGTTTGAGGATAATGAAATGATGGATGATTGTAGTGGTTGTGCTCAAGGTAAGGCTCACAGACTTCCCTTTCCTAAAGCCGCCACATATAGAGGTGAGAAAGTGTTAGATTTGGTCCACACAGATATTTGGGGACCTGCAAAAGTACCTTCGGTTGGAGGAAAGAGGTTTATGATGACAATAACTGATGACTAGACTAGATACTCTAGAGTCTACTTTCTGAAAACAAAGTCTGAAGCATCAACTTACTTCAAAGAATATAAAGCTTGGAGTGAGAAGTTGCATGAAACCCCCATTAAGAGGATAAGGAGTGATAATGGGGGGGAATATACCTCTAACGAGTTTGAGGAATATCTGAGAGATGAGGGAGTGCAGCACCAGAAACCTGTACCATATAACCTGGAACAAAATGGGGTAGCTGAGAGGTTGAATCGAACACTAGGAGATAGTGTGCGCAGTATGTTGGCAGACAAGAAAATAGGAAAGAGATTTTGGGCAGAAGCAATGAACTGTGCCAACTACATTAAGAACAGAGTCCTTACCTCAGCTGTAAAGGAAATGACACCTTATGAGAGATGGGTTGGAAGGAAACCAGATATCTCACACCTTAAAGTATTTGGTAGCCAAGTTTACAGTCTTGACACGGATAGGAAAAACAGGAAACTAGATGCTAAGGGAAAACCTGGATACTTTGTGGGATATGATGAGGATGTTAAGGGATATAGAGTCTATGACTTAGCAAAGAAAGATATCATTCTGGTCAAAAACTTAGTTGTCATGGATGAAGGGAAGTCATTTGACCCCTTCAAATATACAAAGAAGATAAGGATCAGATTTGAGTCCAAAAGTGAGGAAAACTCGGTCGTTCCCGAAAAGGACATGAGTGAAACCGTGATTACAGATTCAGGGGAGATCGAAGATACAGGAGACTCACCGGAAACCTCACATACTCCTATGGACTTTGAGGAGATAGAAGAAGCGGGACAAGATACGGTTTTTATGGACAAGGGAGCCGATGAGACAGTGAGAAGAAATCCAAGACTTCCATCCATTCCAGCTTCGGAGTTTGAGGGAGGAAGGAGGAGCAGCAAAAGCATACAGGAAAAACAAGCTGCCCATAAGGTAACTAAGCTATCTCACCCAGATGAGCCTCAGTCTTACTTAGAGGCAGTGAATAGTCCAGAGAAAGAAAGATGGATTAGAGCCATAAATGATGAGATGGCTTGTATCATGGAAGCAAATACTTGGGAACTAGCGGATTGCCCTCCAGACAGAAAACCTATTGGATGTAAATGGGTATTTAAACTAAAACTGAACCCAGATAATACAATTGGGAGGTATAAGGCTCGATTGGTAGCAAAGGGGTTCACCCAAAAAGAGGGGATTGACTATGAGGAGACCTTTGCTCCAGTTGTTCGGTTCCCATCGGTAAGGATTCTCCTCAGTCTGGCCGCAGCGGAAGACATGGAAATACACCAGATGGACATTAAGACTGCTTTTCTTAATGGTGAGTTAGAGGAAGAAATTTTTATGAGGCAACCCGAGGGGTTTGTGGAAGAAGGAGAAGAGAGCAAAGTCTGCAGGCTTATAAAGTCCTTATATGGACTGAAACAGGCTCCCCGACAGTGGAATAAAAAACTAGATGCCTCTATCTCTTCTCTCTCTCTCGCCCTTATACTTGTTGTAGTCACTGAATGAGAGAGAGAGAGAGCAATGGAGCCATGGCTGCCTCAACTCCATAGGAAGGACTAAAGAGTGGCTTAAGCCACTCTCATCAAAAGGTTGAGTCCGGTAGGACTCGAACCCCAGACCGGCAGAGCGCGGCGTAGCCGTTAGCTCTAACCAGTCTGTCGTAGAAGTCCGTTAGGAGATATAGGGTTTCATTTTTATTTAAACTATTGTAATGTACTAGATTCATTTAACTGAAACTCTTAATGCCACGCATAGATACAGTTCTACAAAGTACGAAGTACTGTACTTGTTTGAAATAGATATCGCTCATTTTGTTTCGACAGCGAAACAAATATCGCGCAAGTATTTATTACGGCCAAGATTGAATTTCGCGTCAAATCTAACGGCGCACATCATCGCCGAAATCCCGGAATGGTCATTTTGGCATTTAGTTACGTGGCATGACTTGGCGCCACGTGGGAAGACATCATTCGGTCGCGGGAATTCCGAGGAACGTACGGACGAGTGGAAAGTGGACAAGCGTCCACTTAACGGCCTTGTCGTACAGAGGCCGTACAGAAAGTACATCGGCAGTAGTACTTTCTAGTACTATACAGTTTTGTGATTGGTTCGTACAGGCAGTAGATAGGAGCTGTGACAGGGAATTAGGAAAAACTAGGACTTAGGAAAATTTAGGTAGATAGTCCTCTCTCTCTGAGAGTTTGTATAAATTGGCATCTTTGCCACCCTATAACTTATCGGCTGGTTGGCCGTTTTCAGTGATTCTTTTTGCTACAGACTCAGGGGAGTCCAGACTGCACAGGGGAGCAGTCAAATTGTCAGTTTGCCTTCTTGGTAAGAAGTGGTCGTGGCTTAAAGTGGGTTAGTTAAACACTATCTAGAGGCTTCCTGTATTCTGTAGTCCATTGGAGGACACAGAATTGCAACTTTGACCCTCCATAACTTACTGCTCAGGGGAGTAAATTCAGAGATTCTTTTAGCTATCGACTCAAGCGAGTCTTGCCTTCACAAGGGTGAAGGTGGTCAGAGTTTTTGTTTGCCAGGGTGGCATTTGTTCTTGCTGAAACACAAAGGGGTCAAAGTTATCCAAGAGGCTTCTTAGAAGCTGTTCACTCTGAGGACTTATGGAGGTCTCAAAGTTTCATAGTGCATTTCCACGATATGTACGTCCCGTGAAGCCTTTGTAAAACTGGCTCTGTTGCCATCCCGGCCTCTATAAACTTGTTTCGTTAGCTTTTATATGCTTAGGACAAAACTTATATCCATGACCTCTCTCACTGCAATAGAAACAAGAATTGTTGGACTGTCTATTTCCATTCTGATTAAACTTTTTAAATTGATTCTGTGAATTATCCTGATTTCTTTGCAGATTAAAATGTCCCTTTCTCTCAAAATCTGTATTGAAAGCCTCTACTTGCTCAAAACTGAGAATTTTAGCTGTCGCTTCCTCCTCTAGTAAAATATTAATCGCTAACTGTAAAGTCGAGCTAGTCTTATCTTTTTGTTTGAGCACATCAGACGCTCCCTTCATACTACTAGGGAGACCTCTTATTTGCAATGTTGCTTGTTAAAACTGAGGAGACTAGCCCCTTGCACAAGAATAGGCATCTACAAGGATGCAAAATTTGTTAGCATACTCAGCCATTGTTCCGCCACAGTACTTATAGTCCCAAATTTTTCCTGCCAATAGAAATTCTTCCTGGACATTAGCTTTTTCATAATCATTTTTAAGAGAATTCCATATGTCAATTCCCTTTTTCATTTTTACAAGAGACATAGCTAAGTCCTCTGATATACAAACTTTTAAAATAGAACGAGCCTGCGTATTCTTTTTAGACCAAGACGGATCTGATTCATCCAGGTAACCATCCAATATATCCAATAGATTAACATTTTCAAAGTGAGCTCACCATATCGGCCGAATAAACATATTTCTCCCTCAAGAAGATAGGAATTCTTGATGAGAGGCCCATAACGTATTGTTCTACACGCACCGGTGCAGGTGGAGGAGCAGCAGTAGTAGTACGTGACATGATACACTCTGACAAGCTATCAAGAATCCTTCCAAACAGATGTTTTCAAGTGCTCACCAAATCTTATACAAGCATCGAAACTTCATAAAAGTCTAACAAAATATAGAGCAACATAAACATTGACAACTCCCAAAATTTTCAGTACAATCGACCCAACAATGCTCAAGATATAATACTCAGAAGTTTCCCAAAAACTGTATGACCATGTATTTCATCCCTCCGGCAGATGGTACCATTGCAGGACCAAAAACATCAGAATGAATTTGTTGTAAAAGTGTAGTTGACCGATGTTCTAACTCCGTAGGGAATGGTAGTCTGTGTATTTTGCCTAAAACAAAACTATCGCACGATTTAATTGGCCGATCAGTTACAAAGACACCATCTATTTTGCCAACAAAGACCATTTTTCTCAAGCTATGATAATTTTCATGGCCTAATCTTCTATGCCACAATTCATCTGAGTGCACAACACCAGAATACATAACATCATTCTCCTTGGTATTAGCCATATCCATATGGTACATTTTGCTATTATCTCTAGTATTTGTAACTGCAACCCTGCCATTTTTCCTAACAACCTGCCGACCATTTTTCAAATTGATCTCAAAGCCTTTACTCTCTACCAAAGACGTAGAAAACAAATTTTTCTTAAATTCAGGGACAAAGAGTACATTGTGAAGATTCATTTCAATTTCTTTTCCCTCTACATTAACCAGCAAAGATACATCACCCATAGCACGAGTTTGGACACTCATGCCACATGCATAGTAAATATTCTTTTCCAATATTGATTCCAGATTTTTGAAGATACTCTTGTTCCAACACGTGTGTTGACGCTCTTGTATCCATTATTCATCTAGGGTCCTTTGGGTCCTCCATTGTTGCCGCCATGGCAAATAGATCTAGTTCGTCTTCCTCAAAAAGGTTAAGAGTGTTGTGGTTGTGCGACGAAGATGCCGAAAATAGTGCATTTCCACGAGGTGTACGTCCCGTGAAGCCTTTGTAAAACTGGCTCTGTTGCCATCCCGGCCTCTATAAACTTGTTTCGTTAGCTTTTATATGCTTAGGACAAAACTTATATCCATGACCTCTCTCACTGCAATAGAAACAAGAATTGTTGGACTGTCTATTTCCATTCTGATTAAACTTTTTAAATTGATTCTGTGAATTATCCTGATTTCTTTGCTGATTAAAATGTCCCTTTCTCTCAAAATCTGTATTGAAAGCCTCTACTTGCTCAAAACTGAGAATTTTAGCTGTCGCTTCCTCCTCTAGTAAAATATTAATCGCTAACTGTAAAGTCGAGCTAGTCTTATCTTTTTGTTTGAGCACATCAAACGCTCCCTTCATACTACTAGGGAAACCTCTCATTAGCAGTGCTGCTTGTTGAAACTAAGGAAATGTGCCCCCTGTACAAGCATGGGCATCTAGAAGGATGCGAAATTTGTTAGCATACTCAGCCATTGTTCCGCCACAGTACTTATAGTCCCAAATTTTTCCTGCCAATAGAAATTCTTCCTGGACATTAGCTTTTTCATAATCATTTTTAAGAGAATTCCATATGTCAATTCCCTTTTTCATTTTTACAAGAGATAGCTAAGTCCTCTGATATACAAACTTTTAAAATAGAACGAGCCTGCGTATTCTTTTTAGACCAAGACGGATCTGATTCATCCAGGTAACCATCCAATATATCCAATAGATTAACATTTTCAAAGTGAGTCTCCACCATATCGGCCGAATAAACATATTTCTCCCTCAAGAAGATAGGAATTCTTGATGAGAGGCCCATAACGTATTGTTCTACAACAACCGGTGCAGGTGGAGGAGCAGCAGTAGTAGTACAAGCTGACATGATACACTCTCACAAGCTATCAAGAATCCTTCCAAACAGATGTTTTCAAGTGCTCACCAAATCTTATACAAGCATCGAAACTTCATAAAAGTCTAACAAAATATAGAGCAACATAAACATTGACAACTCCCAAAATTTTCAGTACAATCGACCCAACAATGCTCAAGATATAATACTCAGAAGTTTCCCAAAAACTGTATGCAGTTTTCCTACTTGGAAGTCTGGATACATAAAATGCTCTAAGTCCTAAGTCTTATACTCTCGGTGTTCTACCACCAATACAAGTGTACTTGAGAGGTACGTCCAAAAACAACCCACCTACTGAGATCTATGTGTTCCTAATCCTGCCAACCAAATCTACCATCGTACAGTCAATATTACTCTGAATCTATACTAAGTGATTGTACAAATACTTGTAGGCTAAGTCACTTGTGATACTCTTATGAATCTCGTCCGTTGACTTTATTCATATCAATCACAGCTGCGTTGTCTCGTACCGAATCACATTCATATCACCCGCGGGTGCGTTGTCCCATACCGAATCATATCTAAGATAACCGTAGTTGCGTTGTCTGTACCGATCATATCCAAAATAACCGCAGCTGCGTTGTCTTGTCTATGTCGCAGCTGCGCTGTTCTGTCTACGTCGCAGCTGCACTGTTCTGTCTGCATAGCAGATGCGCTTCTCCGTGTAAAATACTCAAATAATGACGCATGTCTCGTGAAACTTACGCTACAAATTACTGCCTTTCTGCCGTCACACTAATTTAGTGAGACTTAAAGCTTTGCAAAATCAATAGAACTCCCCCCAGGTGCTAACCCCTTTTGACTACCTTTCCTCTCAGGCGTGAGGCTAGAAGTTCCCCTATCGTGAGCCTCTCCTCCCTCCATCAGATGATGACAACTAGAAAGGGGAAGTAAATATAGAATGGAAATCCTAACTCCCTTCCCTAAAGAGATGTTCCAACGTTAAAGCTCCTACCTCCTTTAATCAAAGTAAACAGGTGTTGCCTTTCAGTATTGTGCTGATCCGCTAGAAGTCGGACAAATGTGCCCTCAAAACTGCAATTCTGTGTCCTCCATTGGACTACAGAATACAGGAAGCCTCTAGATAGTATTTAACTAGCCCACTTTAAGCAACGACCACTTCTGCCCAAGAAGGCAAACTGACAATTTGACTGCACCCTTGTGCAGCCTGGACTCCCCTAAGTCCGTAGAAAAAAAAATCACTAAAAACGGCCAACCAGCCGATAAGTTATGAGGCAATAAAAATGCCAATTTGTACAAACTCTCAAAGGGAGAGGTGACTACCTACCAAAATTTTCTAAGTCATGATTCTCTCTAATAACTCATATCTACTGAAGTACGGACCAATCAGATTAGTGTATCGTACACAAAAGGTACTACTGCCGATGTACCTTTTGTACGGCCTATGTACGACAAGGCTATTAAGTGGACGCGTGTCCGCTTATCACTCGTCCGTACGTTCCTCGGAATTCCTATGACCGAATGTCATCTCTCGAAGTGGCTCCAGGTCATGCCACGTCACAAAACGCCAAAGTGACCACTCCGGGATTTCGGCGATGATGTGCGCCATTGGATTTTATGCGAAACGGAATCTTAGCCGTAATAAATACTTGCGCGACATTTGTTCTGATGTCGAAATAAAATGCGTGGTATCCGTTTTGAATTAGCGTCGTACGACGTACTTTATATAACTGAATCTATGTACGCCGTATACAGTTCTAGTTAAATGAATTTTATCCACTCGAACTAAATATATATCTATCACATACCATAGCACTTAGCATTGGTCCTAGTCTATTAGGATCAAACTGACCGTTATCGGTCAACTTGACGAACCGCAGGTACCAAGATCAAATCTCTGGTCCGTCAAGTATATTTTTAGTAACCTACTAAAAATAGTTGTCTGTTGAACTAAGGCAGCCATGGATCAACCTCTCTCTCTTACCTTCAGTGACTACAACAAGTATGGGGGCTAGAGAGCGGAGGTGGAGGCAGGCTGTCCGTCCTTTTTCTTTTCCTTTTATAAAAACATATTTAAACCTAGAAAATACTCTAGAAATCTATAAATTTCAACACTCCCCTTATTTTCTAGTCTAATTTTAATTTTTCTTTCAACCCGCATTTTTCCCGACAATAATTTAGTTTAGGAGAAGGCACAGGTTTGGTCATCATGTCAGCCACCATTTCTTCATCAGGTCTATACACAAGATTTAAAATTTTATTTTCAACTTTTTCTCTTACGAAGCTTAATCTTATGTCCATATGTTTTGCTTTGAAATGGTGTTTTGGATTGGCTGCAATTGCAATTGCAGCTTGGTTATCGCAAAAGATTTCATACACTCCTTCCTTCATAAATCCTAGTTCTTGTAGCAATGAATTCACCCATATTAGTTCTTTTACAGCAGAACAAGACACCATATACTCAGCCTCCATAGTAGACTGAGCAACCACCTTTTGTTGCTTACTGCTCCAACAGCAAACACCTTCCCCCACATACAAAACATATCCAGAAGTGCATCTTCTCATAGGTGCATCCCCATAACTGGCGTCACTCCAAGTGGTGATATCACTGTGCTCCCCTCCCAAATGCAACCAAAATTCTCTGGTTCCAACCAGATATCTCATGACTCTCTTGGCTGCCTCCCAGTCTCTCTTCCTAGGATCATTAAGACTCCTACTGAGTACTCCAACTGCTGCCGCTATGTCCGCCTGGTACAGTTCATAAAATAGATTAAGCTTCCTACGACCTGTCTATAAGGGATAGACTTCATGAACTCTCTCTCCTCTGGACTCATTTGATCGTCTAAGATCATCACTCCTCTTTCAACACTCCCATCACTTACTTTTTTCAAGTTTATGGGAGTGGAAGAACTGTTAGCATTTTCCATTTGGAATTTCTCAAGCATATTACCTATTGCTTCTTTCTGAGTAAGTCTGATAATCTTCTTCCTCCTATCTCTCTCCATTTGGATCCCCAAAATATATTTTGCCTCCCCTAAATCCTTCATATCAAATCTGCCCCTAAGATCTTTCTTTAGCCTATTGATATTCTCCAAAGTCTTACTTAACACAAGCAGCTCATCCACATAAATTGCAATAAAAATGACACCATTCTCATCTTCAAACATATAGATAGAATGGTCAGAGCTGATCCGGGTGTATCCCAGATCGGTGAGAAACTCATCTAGTTTCTTATTCCACTGTCGGGGAGCCTGTTTTAGTCCATATAAGGACTTTATGAGCCTGCAGACTTTGCTCTCTTCTCCTTCTTCCACAAACCCCTCGGGTTGCCTTATAAAAATTTCTTCCTCTAACTCACCATTAAGAAAAGCAGTCTTAATGTCCATCTGGTGTATTTCCATGTCTTC
Organism: Zygnema cylindricum; assembly: GCA_037447655.1. Classification (NCBI taxonomy): domain Eukaryota; kingdom Viridiplantae; phylum Streptophyta; class Zygnematophyceae; order Zygnematales; family Zygnemataceae; genus Zygnema; species Zygnema cylindricum. Next base: position 73,517 of record JBBHKE010000236.1, on the reverse strand, counting down.
CGCTGCGGCCAGACTGAGGAGAATCCTTACCGATGGGAACCGAACAACTGGAGCAAAGGTCTCCTCATAGTCAATCCCCTCTTTTTGGGTGAACCCCTTTGCTACCAATCGAGCCTTATACCTCCCAATTGTATTATCTGGGTTCAGTTTTAGTTTAAATACCCATTTACATCCAATAGGTTTTCTGTCTGGAGGGCAATCCGCTAGTTCCCAAGTATTTGCTTCCATGATTGAAGCCATCTCATCATTTATAGCTCTAATCCATCTTTCTTTCTCTGGACTATTCACTGCCTCTAAGTAAGACTAAGGCTCATCTGGGTGAGATAGCTTAGTTACCTTATGGGCAGCTTGTTTTTCCTGTATCCTTTTGCTGCTCCTCCTTCCTCCCTCAAACTCCGAAGCTGGAATGGATGGAAGTCTTGGATTTCTTCTCACTGTCTCATCGGCTCCCCTGTCCATGAAAATCGGTTCTTGTCCCGCTTCTTCTATCTCCTCGAAGTCCATAGGAGTATGTGAGGTTTCCGGTGAGTCTCTTGTATATTCGATCTCCCCTGAATCTGTAATCACGGTTTCACTCATGTCCCTTTCGGGAACGACCAAATTCTCATCACTTTCAGACTCAAATCTGATCCTTATCTTCTTTGTATATTTGAAGGGGTCAAATGACTTCCCTTCATCCATGACAACTAAGTGTTTGACCAGAATGATATCTTTCTTTGCTAAGTCATAGACTCTATATCCCTTAACATCCTCATCATATCCCGCAAAGTATCTAGGTTTTCCCTTAGCATCTAGTTTCTTGTTTTTCCTATCCGTGTCACGACTGTAAACTTGGCTACCAAATACTTTAAGGTGTGAGATATCTGGTTTCCTTCCAACCCATCTCTCATAAGGTGTCACTCCCTTTACAGCTGACGTAAGGACTCTATTCTTAATGTAGTTGGCACAGTTCATTGCTTCTGCCCAAAATCTCTTTCCTATTTTCTTGTCTGCCAACATAATGCGCACACTATCTCCTAGTGTTCGATTCAACCTCTCCGCTACCCCATTTTGTTCCGGGTTATATGGTACAGTTTTCTGGTGCTGCACTCCCTCATATCTCAGATATTCCTCAAACTCATCAGAGGTATATTCCCCCCCATTATCACTCCTTATCCTTTTAATGGGGGTTTCATGCAACTTCACACTCCAAGCTTTATATTCTTTAAAGTAAGTTGATGCTTCAGACTTTGTTTTCAGAAAGTAGACTCTACAGTATCTAGACTAGTCATCAGTTATTGTCATCATAAACCTCTTTCCTCTAACCAAAGGTACTTTTGCAGGTCCCCAAATATCTGTGTGGACCAAATCTAACACTTTCTCACCTCTATATGTGGCGGCTTTGGGAAAGGGAAGTCTGTGAGCCTTACCTTGAGCACAACCACTACAATCATCCATCATTTCATTATCCTCAAACTGAATGCCATCTACTACCCCAAGCTTTTTCATTTCCCTCAACCTATCAAAATATACATGCCCCAACCTTTTATGCCAAATCATCACCTTAAGAATACCAACATAATAAGCATTCTTCTTTTCATTACTTAGGTTAAGCCTAAACATTACTTGGCTACCCTTATCTGCTGTGAAGTAAACTTCATTCCCATACTTAGCTGTAAAGACTCCCTTTTTGGTGAAAGTATCAAACTCTTTGTCATCTAACACAGACGTAGAGACAAGATTTTTACTCAGCTGAGGAATGTAAAATACATCTGAGAATATAAGTATAGAAGTCTTACCCTCCACTAAGACTTTTAGATCTACTGATCCCACTAGATCTGTAGTAACCACTCTCCCATCCCCGTACTCTATCTCTACAGTAGGAATCTTTCTTAGCTTAGTGAAGAGTTCTTTATCACGACACATATGCATGGATGCACCTGAGTCGATGATTCTTTCCTGTGGAGCTTCCCGAATTGCTCCAAGGGCACACTTCTGCCTCCGAGGGATCTCCTTCTCCTCCAGACTCTCGTCAAGAAAAAGCTCCCCATCCTCCTCAAAGGACTCATCCTCGGTTTCTCCTGACACTTTTGTAACCACAAGTGCCTTTTTCTTCCCTCCCGAAGAACCTCCTCCACGGTTCTCTTGGAGCCTCAGCTCTGATAGCTTGACACAATCTGCAATAAAGTGTCCTGGCTTTTTGCAATAATGACAAAGACCCTTTGGGGGCCTCTGTCCCCCAGAAAAAAAAATCTCTTTCCCCTCTATAAGATTTCTTCGGGTCCTTCCCCCATCGGTCCCCTCCTGCTGCTAGAGCTTGAATGCTCTTTCCTCCTCTACTAATCTCCATTGTGTTTTCCTGCACAAGTATCATCCTGACTACTGTGTTCCATTTCCATGAACTATCAGGCATTCCCAGTACTCGGTACACTATTTTTTCAAACTCATCTGGTAATTTCATGATAAGGGTGTTAACTTTCATTTTCATTATACCTGTCCACCCGGCACTTTCCATTTCCATATACAAACAAGAAAGATCATTACAGTAATCTAACATCTTTCCTCCTTTGTAAGTGTAACTCAATAGCTTTTGCTCAGCCAACTGGAGCTCCTGAATAGTTCCAGCTCTATAAATCTCCACTAAACTCTCCCACAACTCCTCGGCCTTGTAAATGTGAAGATGAGGAGTGGCCAAACCTTGAGTGAGGTGCCTCAGAATGAAGTTCTTGGCAGCCATGTTTACATCCTCCCACATTTGAGTATCGTTCTCCACGGTCTTCAAGGTCGTTGCTCCCGATACTGTGGCAATAAGAGTGAGGGGTGTCTCCTTCCCTTTTTCCTTTTCGGACACACTGCTGTCCCCATCATCTGCCTCCTCCGCTGAGGCAGCCGTTGTTGCAGAAAACCTTACTCCCCCAAATCCTGGTGGAGTTCTCGAAGGTGGACGTTTCACTTGTCCACTGACGATACCCCAGTATCGTTTTTCACACAAAGCTCCCATCATCATGGTTTCCCAATAGATGAACCTGGATCCATTGAAGGTGGACACCCTAGAGGGCGGGCCCATAACCTGCAATTATGTGTCCTCCATTGGACTACAGAATACAGGAAGCCTCTAGATAGTATTTAACTAACCCACTTTAAGCCACGACCACTTCTGCCCAAGAAGGCAAACTGACAATTTGACTGCACCCTTGTGCAGCGTGGACTCCCGTGAGTCCGTAGAAAAAAGAATCACTGAAAACGGCCAACCAGCCGATAAGTTATGAGGCAGTAAAAATGCCAATTTGTACAAACTCTCAAAGGGAGAGGTGACTTACCTACCAAAATTTTCTAAGTCCTGATTCTCTCTAATAACTCATATCTACTGAAGTACGGACCAATCAGATTACTGTATCGTACACAAAAGGTACTACTGCCGATGTACCTTTTGTACGGCCTATGTACGACAAGGCTATTATGTGGACGCGTGTCCGCTTTTCACTCGTCCGTACGTTCCTCGGAATTCCTATGACCGAATGTCATCTCTCCACGTGGCTCCAGGTCATGCCGCATCACAAAACGCCAAAGTGACCACTCCGGGATTTCGGCGATGATGTGCGCCGTTGGATTTTATGCGAAACCCAATCTTAGCCGTAATAAATACTTGCGCGACATTTGTTCCGATGTCGAAATAAAATGCGTGGTATCCGTTTTGAATTAGCGTCGTACGACGTACTTTATATAACTGAATCTATGTACGCCGTATACAGTTCTAGTTAAATGAATTTTATCCACTCGAACTAAATATATATCTATCACATACCATAGCACTTAGCATTGGTCCTAGTCTATTAGGATAAAGCTGACCGTTATCGGTCAACTTGACGAACCGCAGGTACCGGGATCAAATCTCTGGTCCGTCAAGTACATTTTTAGTAACCTACTAAAAATAGCTGTCTGTTGAACTAAGGCAGTCATGGATCAACCTCTCTCTCTTACCTTCAGTGACTACAACAAGTATGGGGGCTAGAGAGCGGAGGTGGAGGCAGGCTGTCGGTCCTTTTTCTTTTCCTTTTATAAAAACATATTTAAACCTAGAAAATACTCTAGAAATCAATAAATTTCAACAAAAACCCACTATTCTGGTACAAAAGATTCTAGTAGTCTATTCCGGCGGAAACGCCGCCGAAGGTAAAAGGACTAACAAAGAGGACAAAATGAACTCCCATGCAGAAATAATGAAAAATAAAAAGAATTGGCCGTTTCAAATTTAACGATATCACCTAGCCCCAAAAAATGGAATAAAAGATAGAATTAAGAATAATGGCAAAGCAAGTGCAACATACCCTGGAAAGCAACGCTGACACAAACAGTTGCTTTCCACAAACAGAAGACGGAATCTCTCCCGGTGGCACCGAAAATAGGTACGATCCTCCTTCACCCCTCGGTTTTCGCAGCTCAAAATCGACAGGAATCTTCTCTGTTTCAATAGCAAAAAGTCAAGATCGCTTAAAGTATTGATAGTGCCAAATACCAGCCCGAACTATGATCTCCACATCAGGCAGATTCAAAACCAAGATGGCAATAGAGTCACACACTCAAGTAAGACAAAGATTCTCCAAAATAAGGTTTGTTTAGAATTTTCTGAGGGTTTTCACAAGAGACAATACTGAAAAGTAACCTGTCTCCTTTGGACCCAAGTGCCTTATACATCAAAGTTTGTCCAATCTCAGGTTCAAAAGGTCAACGCTATGCTATTAGACAATGAACGGGAAGAAAGTGTCATTGAATTGACATAAGACAAAATAATCCGTACCACAGTTGGGCAAAAAGTTCTTCTCCGGACTGCGGCTAAATGCGCGGTCGGAAGTCATAATTTGTTCCACCATTATAAGGAAAAGTACTGAAAATAACATAAAAATGTCAAACTTTGATCTGATGTCATTAATGGACCAAAAGTCAGCTGATCCTGAACTAAATTCCTACTGGCAGCTAACAACATAATCTAGATGATAATCTAAAAAGTTACATGGCCACCCACAATGTACCCCCCACGAGGGCTAGTGGCAACTGGTCCCAGGTATCGGATTAGTAATCTTTGAGGCGAAGGAACTTGGTCGTCCGTCCTCCGTTAAGCGCGAAATAAAGTGCGTTCCGCTCAGTTGAGGAAATACAAGAATCCAGTGCGGTTTGGTGCTCCCCTTTTTCGTACTCTGATAACCGTACAGGGTAGAAAGAGGCCCGAAAATCCTTGGTAAAATAAAAGTGTGCCGAAAACGCACACGAGCTTGACAGTATTCCAATCCGCAATCATCCAGTTGATCACACGAACGCGTGAAGCCTTTGTTGACACGTGTTGGAGTTTTCGTCTCACCACCGGGATGATACCGTGGTCCACACGCTGTGAGTCGGCGCTTAGTCCGGAGGTGAGTTTGGGGGTGAGCCGAAATCGGCCGCACCGCCCTCAATGAGGGTGTCGTTGTTTTGTGATCCCATCCCTTCACTTGCCTCTCCATCTTCCTCTCTCTCGCCCTACTCCATCTCCTCTTCAACCAGATATGGGAAAATTCAGCAGGAGCTCTGGTTTTTGCCGCAAAAAAGGTGGTAATGGGCCACATATTTTCTCAAAATAACCACGACTATTGATAAAAGATAAATGGGAAGCAACGAAACAAAGATGCAACAACAAAGGTAGATGCAAAGGGAGAGAACAGAGTACCATTGTTGGAGTTAACGAGGAGTATATATAGGAAGGGAAAATAAGCTCTTGTGAAAAAAGGGAGGGAAAACCTTCGCCAAAGTTTGAACATTCAAAATTTTAAATAAAATATTATGTTTGACATTCAAATATTTGGATCAGCAGGAAAGTTTTAGAATTTGCGTCAGTTTTCAGCATGGGAGTATGAACGTGGTTGACAATGGACGTTTTTCATGAAAGAGGCGTGGTAAAACATGACAAGCTCACTAAATGTACAAGTTTTTCTTGGAAAGGCAGCGGGTAAGACAGGCGTGTTTTTTTGCATCTCTAAAATCCCATAATGTTTGCCTGGATAAAAATTTGGACACGTGTAATTTTTGGGTGACTAATGACGTTACGTGATTGATCATTTACTTTTTGGTTCGTTTTAGTGTCAATGTTTACTCTAATACAGCACAACGTTGACGTTAATACAGGTCAGACGTTTGAAAGGCAAACGAGGGAACACACTTATTACAATTCAGACACATATTAACATACTTTACTTTAATAAAACTACCCAAAAGTGGCGTTATTATAATACATAAGACATGGAGGAACGGAACAACGGACATACGTCTAACTTACACGAAGAAACGGCGTGGCGTAATAGCCATTCTGTGAATATTAAACATAAAAAAACTGAAATTAAACCTTTACGTTTCGCGGTATAGTGTTGACACATAACCGCCGTAAATTAGTCTGACCGGTACGGATACTTAATTTGGGGACGTTGTACATTTTTTAATATTTTGTACAGATACATATAATAATGTATATAATCGTACGGAAAATATTCCATTTTTGCTGTTCCCAAATTTGAGTAAATGCCGAATTTAAAATAAACCTTTTTTTTTTTAATTTTCAAAATCCTAATGAGAATCAATGACGGTATATTTTCTTCAACACTATTTAATATTTGACACTAATATTGATTCGCGGTGTAATGTACTTGACTTTAGAGTGCGTTATGTGCGCACTTCAATAAAGTGCGCATGTAAAATATGTAGTACGATCGCACACGTTAATTCATGTATATATGATATAGTGCGCACGCAGCTCTAAAAAACCCTAAAAATAACTAAAACTCTTTTTGTACGACTGGACGTTACTATACTTCATAGTGTAAGATATAGTGCGCACGCTGCACTTAGGGTTTCGGTTCAGCGCCGTGCGCACTGACTTTTGTCCTGTAGCCGTTACTATGGACTTGTTCCGATCGCTTGGCATGGAAGCTTCGGCTGAGTTCGAATTCTCGAGCCGTACAGTTGTGGCAACGATTGGGCAGGTGAAACGTGTCCGCCTATAAGTCATCCGTGTTCGACAAACGAGAACAGAAAACCCTAAAATCCAAAATAACAGATTTTGAAAGCGACAGCAGTATGGCGACACGAGGCAATTTTTTATTTTTTAATAACGACCGGATCTTCCGGCTGCTCCAGTCTGTACGGCGTCTCTCTTTGATACTTTTTTTACTTTTTGTCACGCTACAACCGTGTATCGCTATTAGGGTTAATATGTTTTTTCACCGCTTAAAAACATCTTTTCTCCGTACACACTTGTCCTATTTTCAATTTGAGACCGTCAATTGGAAGTTGAGAATGTTATAATTCAATCGCAACCGTCAGATTCCAATCTGACAAGTGTGTACGGAGAAAATATGTTTTAATAGACGAAAAAAACATTAACGCTAATTACGATTCACGCTTGTACAGTACACCGCGAATCGTTATTAGCGTTATGAACTCTATATCGGCACCCCAAAATTTTGACATTAATATCTTAAATAGAATAAACTACACTATTTAAGGACGTGGACCATAATCTGCCACGTCTTCTGGAACTAAATTAGAACGAATGACGCTAATTTTTTCTTTACACTAATAATTTCTCAACGCTAATAACGATTCGCGGTGTACTGTAATTGTCCGCTTTCTCTGCCGCCCAGGTCCTCACGCTACCGTACCGTATCCGCCAAATAATATATATTTATACATATGTATATATCTTCGCCGGTTTTCGTGCCGGTTCCCACTGGCACCGACAAATGATTTGAGTATCGTCACCTATTATCGTACGAAAATGTACGGAAACAGAGATACCGAGGAATTTTTTGATTGTCAACCGGCTAAGAATCCCAGTCGCTATTTTGGATACGATCGTTCGTCCTTTCTCAAGTGTCGCAGATTCGTCGTACACAATTGTACATGTACGGATACTCTTCGTACTTTTTATGCAATCTACACTTGCTGTTTTCATACATCTTCCGTACATCATCCCTCTTTTCCGTTCGTACACCTACCACTTCGTTTGACGCGGCGCATGCATCATTTTTGTCGTTTTGTGACATTTGGCCGCCCGGCTAGCCGGCCGCGGCCTGCCAAAAAACAGAGTTTGCTTCCTCCAAAATAGAAAACGACAAAAACCAACAAACCTCCGGTATAATACGACAAATTTTCAAGCGAAAAACGCCAAAAAGTGCTGAAATAATACGAAACGAAGGCGATAAAAAAAAAAAAAAAAAAATGAATGAATGACGTGAAACGTAACGAAAACGACACGCGAATAGCTTTTTTTTTTATTATCCTTTTTTTCAGTTTTTTTTGTCGTTTTCTTCTTTCGCTTTCAAACACTCTGCGGTTGTTATTTTTTATTTTTTATATTTTATTTTTTAGTTTCTTCTTTTTCGTATTTTCATCCCAATTTTTTGAAAAAAAATAAATAAAAAAAATCAAAACCGGCGAAAGAAAAGAAAAAGAAAAAGAAAAAGAAAAAGAAAATGAAAAAGAAAAAATAAATAAAAAATAAATCAATAATAATAATAATAATAATAAAAAAAAAAATGTGTCAGTTGCAGACAATGGAAGCCGGAGAGGAAGACGAGGACGGAAGGAAAAAAGGCGTACGGAAACGATGCCGTACGGCCAGTCCCGTCCGTACGGATGGCTGCCACGTGGCAGCGCACGAGTGGCGGACAGGAACTTTAGCGGCGCTGCCCGGGCAGCCCGGAAAAGGAAAAGCTGCCCGGGAAAAAAAAACTTCCCCGGAAAGCGGAGAAGTGTACGGAAAAGTGTACGGAGACCGTCTGGAAGGGGTAAAAGACGAAGTACGGAGGAGAAACGACAAACCGGGAGGGGGAAAAAGGAAAAGTGGGAAATCGAAAAAAAAGGCGGGAAAAAATGACGTCACCAGGTCACGTCACGACAAAATTGGAGAAATTGGCGGGAAAATGGGGGAAAATGGGGAAAAGGGGGAGAAGGGGGAGAAGGGGGAGGGAAGACTGGGGGGGAAATGGGAAGGGGAGGAGGGGAGAGGGGAAGGGAAGGGAGAAGAAAGATGGGAAAGAAAATTGGAGGGAAAATGGGAAACAGAAGGGGAAGGAGAAGGAATGGAATGGAATGAGAAAGAGTGGAAGACGCATGGATGGAAATGACGATGAAAGGAGGAAGAGAGAGAGGAAAAGAGGGAGGAAAAGAGGGAGGAAGAGAGAGAGGAAAAGAGGGAGGGAAAAAGGGAGGAAGAGAGAGAGGAGGAAATGAGGGAGGAAAGCAGGAAGGAAGAGAGGGAGGAGGAGGAGAGCGAGGAAAAGAGGGAGGAAAGGAGGGAGGGGGGAAGGGGAGGGGGAGGGGGAGGGGGAGGGAGAGGTGGAGGGAGAGGTGGAGGGAGAGAGGTTTTTTCTCTTTTGGACATATGTTCCACACCTTCCGGTCGAGCCTGGTTGCAACAGAGTAGGACAAATTCTGGAAATTTCTCGGAACTTTCCGGATCCTTGTCCGAATTTCCCTTCCCTCCCCGGGCCACCACCTGTCCGGATCTCTCCTGGAGCCTGCCGCCCGGCCGTACATCCTCCCGTACGGATTGTACGGACAGTACGGACAAGGGTTTCGGTACGGCGACTTTGTTGTCTTCCTCGGTGAGGAAGGAGGCTCCGAAGAGGTCCCTCAGTGACACCCTTTTTAGTCTTCCCGGGTCGTGGAGGTCCAATATGGAATCGGAAAACCCTACTAGTTTTTTGTACGATAATAATGATAATAGGAATAGTTTTCATTATAAATGTAGTAATAGTGATAGTAATAATAATATCAACAATGATGGAAGGAGCGATAGAAATGCGAACAATAAGAACGACGGCGACAATATGAATTATAATAACTTGTCTTCGAATAATTCGAATACCGGAAACGCTCCATCATCATTTATTTCAAATTCCCAAATGTTTCCAAACGTCGATACGTTCCAAAATGTGAAAAATTTGAAACAATATCAAAACACCCAAAATTCAAATTCCCAAAACTTTCAAAATTCACTCGATTTCCCAAGCACCCAAAATACCCAAACTTCCCAAACTACACCCCATTTGCCCCCTTCTTCTTCCTCTTTTTTTGGGACTCATACAAAGTCCCTTTCTCTCCCTAATGACTCCCTTTTGTCCCATTCTACACCTTCCCCTCTTCCTCAATCCCATTTCTCCCCTCTCTCTCTGTCTACTCCCTCCACTCCTTTGACTTCCTCCAATCCCTCAAATTCATTGACTCCGTTGTCTTCCTTGACTTCTTCGAATCCCACAATCCTCGCAACTCTGTTGACTTCTTTGACTTCATTGACTCCTTTGAATTCCTCGAGTCCATCGTTGACTCTGTCCTCGACCCCGTTGACTTCTTCAAACCCGTTGACTTCTTCGAATCCGTTGACTTCATTGACTTCGTTTACTCTATTGACTCCGTTGACTAGCTGGCATACAGGGGCGGGTCCACACGTGTGTACTATTTGTGGTATGAGGTTCCCAACGGTACAAGCGTTAGGAGGACATAGAAACGGTCACAGGGAACTGAAAGGAGTACATCCCGATTTACCGCAGAAAAACCTTTCGGGGAAAAGGAAACCGAGAGGGAAACAGGGGCAGAAGGAGAGAGGAGGAGGAGGAGGAGGAGGAGGAGGAGGGGGAGCAGGAGGAGGGGAGGAAAGAGGAAGATCGAAAGAAATGGTGGGAGGGTTCAGGAAGATGAGCTCGTGAAACTCGAAATCTGGAGGTCATCGATTGGAGGTGGCAGTTTTTCCGCAAATGGGTCCAACTTTTCGGTTAAAGGAGGGAAAATTTCCTCGGGAATTTTTTCTGCAGGAGACGGCGATTTTTCGGGAGGTACTAATTTTTCTTTTTCTTTGCGTCTTTTTTTCTTTTTTTATTTAACTTCCTCTTTAGTTTTTTTGTTTAACTACTTTTTATTTATTTTTTTTTTTTTTTTTTTGCAACGTATGCATAGTGTTCTTCAAAAGTTCCTCGTCATTTTTTTGTCCGTTCTTTTATGTTTATTTTTTAGTGAAACTTGTTAAATTTTTTTATAGAACTTTTGTGCATTTTAATTTTTTTCTTCGACTGATGTTTATTTTTTGTTCGTTTCTTTTTCTTTTCTTTTTTTCTTTATTTCTTTTTCTAACTGCCTTTTTTTGCAGAACCACCGATGGTTAAAGATCTCGGAGGATCTCTTGACGGTTTATCTGTCCCTTCGTCGTTTTTTGGGTCCTCCGATTTTCCCCTGACCAATGGGAGCGCGGCGTCTTCGTCTTTTTCTCCTTTAACGGATTTACCCAACATAGAACCCTGCTGTGCCCAATACTGTAACTTTTTTTCCGTTCCGTGTCGTTTGTCTCGTAATATATTCCCATCCGAGTGTGGAACGATTTCGACGAAAAAATTGACGGCTCCGATTTCATCTCAAATTTCGCCTCAAATCTCTCCTCCCATTCTGTCTACAAATGTCACAACAGGAGGAGGAAGAGAAGGAGGAGGAGAAGGAGCCGTGGCTGGAAGGACTCTCACTCTACCCCATTTTTTGAAGCCCGGTTTTGGAGAAAATCCTCAATTCCCAGAAACCCAATTTGGAGGAGGAAGTCAACTCGAGGGACAGCATATAGGACGAGCTCAAACCATGCCGGAAACGGGAGGAAACTTCTCGGAAGTTGCCGCTCAGCCTTTGCCTTCTTTGCAGAGAAGCCTCCCGGAAGCTTCCGAGAAGGTTTTGAACAAAACGTGGTTGGCCCAAGAAATTTTGCGACGAATTTCGATCGAGCAACAATTGGCCCAAAATCAGTCTGATTTGCAGGAAAAGACGAACTCCCAGATACAGACGAACGAGCAGATACAGACAAACGAGCAGATTCAGACAAACTCGCAGATACAGACGAATGAGCAGATACGGTCGAACAAGCAGATACAGACAAATTCAAATTTCCCAGTACAGACAAATGCAGGTTCCCAGATGCAGACAAATTCGAATTCGATTTTTCAAATGCAGACAAATTCAGTGTCAAATTTTCAGATGCAGACAAATTTAAATTTTCAGATGCAGACAAATTGCCAGAGGGAGATGAATGGAGAGAGGGAGTCTATGGAGGAATCTCCTTTAGCAATGATAGGTTTGAAAAGAAGGAAAGAGACGAAGAAGGGAGTAGATTTGGATTTGAAACTGGCACTATGATTTGGGAGAGGGAAAGAGAGAGAGGGAGAGAGGAAAAGGGGGAGAGAGGGACAGAGGGGGAGACGGTAAGAGAGAGAGGGAGAGAGGAAAAGGGGGAGAGAGGTACAGAGAGAGGGAGAGAGGGAAAGAAGAGAGAGATATAGACAGAGGGAGAGAGGGATCGAGAGAAAGGGAAAGAGGGAAAGAGTGAGGGAGTGGGAAAGAGGAGAGAGGGAGAGAGAGAGGGAGAGAGGTGGTGCGAGAGGATGGGGAAAGAGTGGAAAGAGGAACGTCTGCTGAAGGCAAGGAGAAGAGAGTAGGAGAGGGAAGCTCGATATCCAAAGGAGATTGAAGAGAGAAAGAAAGAAAAAAATTAAATGGAGACTTATCAAGTCATGAATATAAAGGTCTATATGGGTTTTTTTTGTTCTTTATTTATAAAATTTTACAATACTCGATTGTTGTGATTTTAGTTTTGTAAAATGACACTTTTCTCACAAAGAGAGAGGGAGAAAAGAGAGAGATAGAGAGGGAGAGCGGGAGAGGCAGAGAGAGGGAGAGGGAGAGGGGAAGGGAGAGGGAGAGAAAGAGGGAGAGGGTGAGAAAGAGGGCGAGAGAGGGAGAGGAGAGGGAGAGAGGACGGGAGGGAGGGAGGGAGAGAGAGGGGGGGGAGAGAGCGGGAGGGAGAGGGGAAGAGGGATGGGAAGAGGAGAGGCGGGGATAGGGGGAGAGGGGGAAGGGAGGTGGAGAGGGAGGGAGATAGAGAGAGATTACTTTGGTTCCTTCATTTTTTCGTTTTTTGGCACTAGAGAGAATGGTGTCTTTTATGATAGCGATTTTTTTTTTTTATTATTTACAAATGTTCATTTTCTAGAACCTAAGATACTTGGTTCGGACCTTTTTTTATTGTTTATTTAGTAATTAGTAGAAAATTAACATTTTTTTTAGCATAGTGTAGTGAATTGTTTTTTTTAGTTCGTTTTTTTTTTTTAATTGTTTTTATACCTTTTAGTTTGACTTTACCAAATACTTCCCTTTTTTTTTTTCGTTTTCCTATTTTTTTTTCCGGAACTTGTAGATTAGATGATGTTCGTTGTAGAATTGTTTGTTTTTAGTAGATTTACAAGTTTATTTTGTACCTTTATGTTTAAAAAAAATGCTTGCTTTCATTTTCAAAATGTTGACAGAAAAAAAGTGTGGATGTCAATAATGGTTTTTTGGTGCAATACACAGTGATTTGCTGTTAGGTTTACGTTTTTTTTTTGTTTTTTAGGGTTTTTATTATTGTTATTATTTCTTATTTGGTTTCTGTTATTATTTTATTATTATTTCTTCTGTTTCTTTTAAAATTTCAAATGAAGTGCCCAACTTTAAACCATTTGAAACTTTGGCCCGAAGAAAAAAAAAAACAATTAGTTTTACCAACGCTATTTTATTTTAAAAAGACAATCACCATCGAATTGGTGTTATCTTAGTACATTCTTGTTTTGTTTTTTATTAACCCTAATAGCAATTCATGATGTAGTTTGTGATTTATAGTATATTTTGAACTCTATAAATCAAAGATTTCTGAGTTATTCTTAGTCGAAATGTATAAACCGGGCATTGAAACAGTTGGAAAACTATTTCATGAATTTGTTGAATTACCGTAAAGTCCAGACTCTCGCGCTTAAAATCGGTTAAATCACTAATTTACATTCGCTAGAAATCAAACTTTTGGACATTTGCATTTATGAGGTTTGAACATGTGACTAACAATAAGAAAAATACAAAATTTCTACTTTCAACATTGACGAAAACCATTGAAACCTATTCGCGACTTATAAATTATTTTTTGGGCTTTTTGCGCACTAAAAAGTATTATTATCGAACTCATTGATCTCGTCTAGACCCATATTAGTTTTAGAATGAGGGGGTGGGTTTTACGGTAGGCATGTTTACTCCTCCGTAAACTTTATCGATAAATCAATCCTAGCAACGAAGTGATCAACACTAAAGTCACCATCAAACCCTTCATGATGAAAAAGAATAGTGAAAGTCTTAATTGGAAGTCTTAAAAATTTGTGTATACTGCCAAAATCCCAAAATGCAATTCAATTCTTTTAGAGCATCTGCCTTTTCTAGAATCGTTTTTCACCGATTAAACGTTAGATGTGACACGTGTGACGACGTCGAATAAATATTTCTCTTGCAATGATCTCATAGGTGGCACCACCTCACCAAATCGCGATTTGTAAGAGTTTATATTTTATAAATAGACCTCACCATGTACGGCAAGGCAAGACAAAGTAGAATAGTCCAAAATCCTTTAGAAGACTCCAAAATCTTCCAAACTTAGAATAACTTGATTATCTGTTTGGCAATATCTATCAGTGAGAACCAAACTTACTACGTGTAATGTTTTGAGGTAGATTAGGTAGTTTGGTTAGAAAAGACGAAAACGCCCAATAATATTTGCAATGGATGTTGATTCATTTATGTCCTTAAAAAAAAAAACCCTTAAATCGATACCACTTGCTTTGTGCTTTTTTGGTGTAGAACGGTATATGTTTTAGCTAAAGAACAAGAATTAAGGTGGATTTGTAGAGGTTATAGAGATTATCCCACGGTAGATATGAAAGTCTCTTTTCTAATTGGGGTTAATTAGTATTCATCGTAGGTCACTATAGGACACCAAGAACTATAAACTAAACAAAAAGCTATTGTGGGGTTTATGGTTTATTGTGAGGCTTAAAATTCTAATTAGATCATGAATGGCGTGGTTGATTGTATTTTTTCAAAGAATTTAAGAAAAATAACAGTTATGTTATAAATTCTATTATAGGTTCAAGGGCTAGAATTAATGTGCACCAAACAATATATTGGTGTTGACTTTAATAAGCAAAAACTATACTTGAATGCTTCTTGCTTTGCTACTTGTATGGAAAACTAAAAATAAGTTAGGCACCCCGCATAAAAAGTTCGATATTTTTTGTTACGCTTTCCTAAAAGTTAACACAACATAACACATGTACAAATGTGGTTGACTATTTTAGTGTTTGATGTTTTAATGACTTTGACGTTTTAGAGTTTTAGACGGTTATGTCGGATTATTGATCCTCGGTACGTTCACTACAGTACACCGAATCGCTATTAGCGTATAAGATTAGATAGCGTATAAAAATAATAAGCGTTATTAACGCTAATTGGGAATTTGAAAATTTCAAAAAAAAACAAATATTCTAAATTTTTTACTAATGCTAATTAGGATTTTTCAAAAAAAAATGTAAAAACCCTAAACGTGCTTACACTAATATATGTATCCATACAAAATCTTTGAAATCGTATGCCGTCGCGTAATTTTATCGTCCCTACTTGTTAGACTATTTTATGTCAGTTAAAACTTTCACTTTCTTATAGTGCACATTCACATGTGCACGTGCTTATGTTAAATTATTTTTTGTACTTTTTCACCTAGAGAGGCTAAATTTTTACGGTCTGACACTGACCGTACACCACACTATTTAAATCGCAGTGTACTTTCGTTATTAACGCTAATTGGAACAAAACCCTAAAAGGCATAAAGAAAAGAAAAGAATTATTAATGTTATTTAAGAATTTGGGTCCAAATTTGGGGGAACCGAGTTACTGTTCAATACGCAAATAGCGATTCGCGGTGTACTGCGTTTTGTAACTTCGTAAACGTACGAATCGACCGTATTTTTTGGCGCACTAAATGAATGCGGTTTTGGTCCACAGTCCTGAATAATATTCTAAAAGCTGTGACTGATCTGGACGGTGGATACGCCAACTATTGTAACCACCAACAAACCCTAATTACTGCCACGTGTGAGCGTGCATTATCAGATGGTGAATAAAGGTGAGGTTCCATTAGGGGAAAAATGCCGTTGTTTACTGAAAGTCGTACTGTTCCGTACAGTGTCGTACAAAAAAAAAAGTCAGAAAAACAAGCCTACTGAATGAGGGATTCGATTCTCCACGTCTATGGGCGTAAACGTGGACCATCAGATGCATAATTGGATACGCCATCGTCTGACACTTTCAGTTCGCAACAAGTGACCCGGAGTAGGTCAATTCTAAGCGCCAAAACGAATAACACTGTGCCTTGTGGAAAGTGAGCAAATATCCACAACGACAGCGCGACCACATGTGCCTTCTTCCAGGGAGGATGCGAGGCAACCGGAAGTCGTAAGAAAATCTTCGACGGAGGATATTGTTTCACGCTTCTGTTGTCATCCACTAACCATTCTGACATATTCGTACGCTTTTACAAATATTAAGTTTCGTCCGTCCTTACAGATTTTATTCAATACGTCGTATGCGTCACTTTTTTCCTTCGCGGGTTACAAATATGTGGTCAAAGTTCACTGTCAGAGATTCTCTGAAGATTACCATAGTCGTATTCATCTATTATGTGGACCAATCAAATTGTGCTACGCAAATAAAATGTTGGTTACTGACCCGACACAATGGAACGCTGGCTTCAGTAAACGATTTTTTAATGTTTACTGAGACCGCCTAATAGAACAACGCTCTAAGGGTGAACTTCCATTAGGCGAAAAGTGGGGTTGTTTACTTGAAAAAGGGCCTTTCCGTACAGATCTAGCTCATTGCCGTACAGGGCTGTACTGTTTTTTTTAATATGTAAAACATGATTACTAGAGATTCATCAAGATTCTCCAAACTTTTGGGCGACAACGTCGACCGTCCGATTATGAGTTTTCGAAGCAAAAGATCACTTCGTCCAGTGATTGGCTACACCGCGAATTGTAATTAAAGTAAATTACTCTAATTCGGTCGCTCAAAATTTCGACTCTATCACATGAAATAGAGTAAATGATTCTATTTTTTTTCATTATTCTATTTAAGGTAAAGTTTAATTAGCGTTTTTAATTCTAATATAGGTTCGTCTTAAATAGTATAGAGTACGGACGACCTCCGACCGTGCAAAATTGTACTTTATGGACCCATGAATGAAATTGGAGGTCCGAGACCCCTGCAGATTTTTTTCCGTACATCCTAGTCTTTTCCGTACATGCTCGTGACGGGCAGGTAAAAAAATAGCGAGTAATCTCCCCTCGTCCTAAATTTTCCCACTTGTGTGGCGCGTGTGTGAGTCATTTTTCATTCGTTGTTTGGGTGATACTTCCCCTGAAATCAATCGCGAGGTGATTTTTCATGAAGTTTTTTGACAGGCTCAATTCTCTTGCCCGGGGGTCGAAAAAAGGAAAACACCAATATGCGTTCACATGACAACAAACATGAATTACATTCAAAGTATCGACTTGACGTTTGCTGTACTTTTAAAGAATTTATTTATTTGTACGGCTAAAGTTTTTCTTGTACGGAACTGCGTTTTAGGTTAAAACGACAAATTAAAGTCGATACTATAATACATGGGGACGTACCCCAAAACATCAAATACTAAAATAGTCAACCACATTTGTATGTATGTTAAGTTGTGTTAACTTATAGGAAAGGGTAACAACAAATATCGAACTTTTAGACGGAGCAAAGAAAGAAGCATTAAAGTATAGTTTTTGCTTATTAAAGTCAACACCACTATATTGTTGGTGCCCATTAATCATAGCCCTTAAACCTAAAATATAATTTATGACACAACTGTTCTTTTTCTTAAAATTCTTTGAACAATTTACAATCAACCACTCCATTCATAATCTAATTATAATTTGAAGCCTTCGTAAACCCCACTATAGTTTTTTTTTTAGTTTGACAACAATTCTTGGTATCCTATAGTGAACTACGATGAATACTAATTAACCCTAATTATAAAAGAGACTTTCATATCTATCATGGGATACAATATGCACATAACCCATGAAGTATGGGTAGCAAACGAGTAGGTTCAAACTTAGGGTTTAATTGCATGACAATCAACAAATAGTTGAAAGGCATCGAAATGGCTTGAAAGGTTTAGTAGTATGGATGTTTCTAAGGGTTTAAAGGGGTTGAAGCTGCCCAAGCCACAATTAAACGACTTTGAATGAAAACGTCACACACAATGGGGACCTTTAATATAATGTAGGTGCAACTATTATATTACCAACCGCATTTATTTTTTGCCTGTTTGCAGTGGATAGATTGTTTTTCTGTTATTGTCCCAAACATTGTTAACAAAAACCGTGCAACATTTCTTTGTCAACAATGATGTCTTATCATGTTAAAATGTTGACAAAAAAGGTGACGACAATGTACGTAAACATTTGGTATGCTCGGTGCACACATACAACATGAGTACTTTACGAGCAAATCTTTTTTTTTTCGTACAAGCCACATGTATTATAAAACCCCTATCTTAAAGCTATAGAAGATTGGGACGAAAATTAGACAATCCAACCAAAAACGTTGCTCACATCGATTCACAATAAAGAAAAATAACAACACAATTTGTCCACTTTATATCAAACTTCACCATCGAAGAAAACTAAAAAACGTTTTGCACCTTAGATACGAAGGTCATATATTACCTTTTAAATGATTTTTGGCGAAAAAAATGAAGCAACTATTTTATTCCAATTTTATACAATTGAAAATTAAGAGGAACGAACACCTTTGGCAAAAGGATTATGTTTTCGTTATATTTTTAAATGTGCTCGACTGAGAAACCGAGGGCATAAAAGGTAGGTTTTTACACAAGTTTGGCTTGTATGTCTTTATTTGTGCATAAGATTTTTGAACCTTTAAGGTTATTACCACTCTTAATGAATGATGACATCACACTGTCACCGTGAGTTTTTAAAGCTCAAACATAAGCGATATCTGCACTTTGGAAAAAAAAAACTTGAAAGTAATGTTCTGTATCGAGAGCCTGTTGTCCATATTTGATATGTAGCCTTTTCGAAACATATGAGAGTTTTTTTCAAAATCTTTCTTTTTCTCGGAGCATACTAATTGAAGACGTAATGTGGTGAACAGACTCATGGTTTTTAAAACCTTATGCCAAGGTAGATTTTACAATTTTTCGTTTGGTACACGTGAAAAACAATTAGAAAAGGGGTAAACTTGCATACATAGGGATACCCCCTAAATCACAAATAGCAATTGTCAAGGTAACCTTAACTACAATTCAAATACATATAGAATATAAATTAAAGACCAAGTAAATTCAGTATTGCCTACACTTAAAGCATGCAGAACAAGGGATTTGCGTGTGAAATACACCAAACGTACAATTTTATATGGTACATTTTTGTGATTTAGTGAACAACTATGTGCGAAGATATTTGTTCATAATTTTCTCCACCATATTTTATTTTTGTTGATGTTCAAAGGTTTCATTCATTGTTGAATAAGTTGAATACGATGTTTTTAAGTTTGAACTTCTATAATAAGCACAACTACTACTTAACGACAAAGTTTATATAATGTTAAAATACTATGTTATTACAGTAACGTTTTTACACGACGTTCGATGACTTCAAACTGTACATATTTGGCTCAAATATGTGCATTCTAAGCGTGGAAAAACCAATCGTTGAGCATCATATAGATTATCAGCGGTCGCTATACCGTACACATATGTAGTTTGTCCGAACCAAACATCGAATGAACCTAAAGTTGTATGATGAAAAACTAAAGGTCGCACAATATAGTTGTAGGACCGATTTGGTGTGAAATGAACCGAACCAAACTGAACCGATTTTTTTACGACTCATTTTGTTAAATTTCTTTTTTAGTGTTTTATAGAATGGTTTGCTTCTAACGATTGCAAAAATTGTTTGTTCTGTCGGATAGCCAAAGTCAAATTGAACCGATGTATTAATGGAAAAGCAAGAAAATATCAAACGTATTTGGGAATAAAAAACAACAAAAATACATGTTAATATATAAAATACGTAAAACAATGATATAAACTTGACGGAGAACATGTGGTTTGCTAACAACTATTAGGGAGTTTGTGACTAGTACTGTTTTATTGGTGTGGCCGGTTTGGTTTCGCAAAATTAAACAGCGTGTTTTGGTTAGGAATTGTGAAATCACATATTAAGCTATTTGGTTCAGTTTAGACCCAATCAAAGTAAAAAAGGATTGAACCCAACCCAACCGAGCCAAGTGTTCACAGAATGTACACTACCTACTGTCAAGTTTTTTTTACATGGAGGGGGAGAAAAAGGGGAATAGAGGGAGAGCGAGAGGGATGGGAAAAGGTAGAGCGAATGGGAGAGGGAGACCATGGGCCTCAAACAACAAATTTTCAAAAGCCGCGACTTAAGATTAAAATTGAAAATTGTGGAATCTCCCTGGCGGAGAACGAAACAATGACTTTAACATTAAGCTGCATATCACAGCCAAAATGTGCAAAAAATGACCCTCAAGTAGAGTAGCGCGAAACACGGTTAATTTCAATAGTGAGTGGGAAAGGAGAAGTAAAAAAAAAATCCAAATAACCATCCTACACTATACTTGTTAGACTTCATTCGTTCAATCAAAATCGATGGAACGGTTCGCGACACCCTAATACAGGTGATTACGAATCCATAATGTCGGTGACGACAGAATTAATGAATTGCGTGCGAAAAGGACGTAGACACGTGTTACATAAATTACAAAATAATTTTTACTCGAAGTACAATGCACCTTGTATCGCTATTAGGGTAAATAACTTTTGGGAATTGATCATGGCAGTGACTATTTTGGCTGCGCACAGTCACTTACGTCATTTTGTGAAAGATTGTACGTTTCAAGTACACAATGGTACAAGTAAAGAACCGTCGAGTATAGACTTGACGGTCAACCGGTTCAACATCTTTAACTTTCAAAATATTGTTGCAACCGCTTGAAATTTTTCTGCGCTTGCGAATGTCGACCGTCATAATAAAATTAGCAATTCACACAGCCGACGAAGGTTTACGGTAACAAAACAGCTGCAGCCACATATAAATAAAAGTGTTGCAACATATAAATTAAAGTGTTGCAGACAGTTACTTTTTGTCTTTACGTGAGCTCCACGGTGAGAGCACATGTTGGATTTTATCTTAGCCGCAAAACTGAAATTTAATCGTCTAAGCGTTAGATTGAACTTAGACGCAAACTGAAACGGAACCTCTCAAAATTGAAGTACACCGCGAATAGTAATTAGAGTAAAGATATAATTAGAGTAAAAAAATGAAAAAAGAGTTATCAACTCTAAATTGTGTAATCATTTTCTTTTCAAAAACAATTTTTACTCTAATTTATCAATAACTTTGAAATTCTGTGGTCTCCATTAACCCTCAAAATTAGCAGCCTATGTAAAGCCTCTAGGATAATATTTGCCCCTTTCACTTTCTCACTCAATAAGTGCCGCCCAGGCACACAAATATTCTGAACACCCTCACCACTGTGAGTACAAGACTCCTGAATGTCCGGAAAAAGAATCACGACTTTGCCTCCCCGAGCAAGTTATATGGCCAAAGATGGCCTATAAATACAAAGGTCACCGGAGAGCGCCTCAAATACGCTAAGTCCCTTTAACTCCTACTCATAACTACCTACTACTCTACCCTAGGCCAATCAAAAGAGTGTATAGTACAAGAAGGTATAGTGGCTGACAGTATTTATTTTATGGCCATTGTACAACATGGCCTTCTGGTTGACACTTGTCAATTTGGGAGCTATCGTTCTCCCCATCTTCTGGCGTCTAATGATGTATGTCACGCGGCAGCGCGCCGTTCGGGAAAGCCGCCAAAGATTAATTCGGTTTTGGCGGGCGACGACGTCCGTCGATCATGTATTTTACACGTTAGATTCGCGTCCGCTGAGCGCCGTTTGACTATAGATGCCGTTTCGTCAATTTTGCATGTTTAAAGCCGCGCGTTTTATAACAATTTAATTCATCTACCAAACCACACGTGTATCGTTCTGCTAACGCCAAGTGGTTAAGGCCCACGTCTACATAGTACCCGTAGACCCAGGTTTAAATCTCGCAAAAGGCAACATTTTGGTAATCTATCATCTGTTTGATTGCCTTCCCCGCCCGTTTTTCGGACTATGGCGGCAACTATGGTGACTCTCGCCAATCTGTCTGCCTGTTTTCGAACTATGAAGCAACTATGGTGACTCTCTCCCTCTCTCTTCACTATAGAGTCTAAATTAAGAATTGGATATTAATTACTTCTTTTCAACAAACTCTAATTTGGGTTTCTATCCGTACTAATTATCCGCGTTGATATCTTTATTGTAAATTAGGGACACTTACAGGATACGACAAAACGTACAGTTTCACGTCATTATGACGTTGCACTACGCGGTTTGTGGAAACGCAGTTACATAATAACGGTTTGTATTAAATCATTTTTTGTACTTTTTTAGTTAATATAGTACAGTTTTGCATGGTCAAACACTGACCATACGCCACACTATATTAGAGTTGTCAACGTTGATTCCAAAAGTACGTTAAATAATGTAAAGAATAATTTAAAATGATGTACTCTATTTAGGGTGATAGTGTCCAAATTTGTGGCGACGAAATTAGCGTACTAAAAGCTAGTTACGATTCGCGATGTACTTCAATTTTGAGAGGTTCCGTTTTAGTTTGCGTCTAAGTTCAATGTAACGCATAGACGATTTAATTTTAATTTTCCGACTAAGTTAAAATCCAACATGTGCTCTCACCGTAGAGCTCACGTAAAGACAAAAAATGATTGTTTGCAACACTTTTATTTATGTACGGCTTCCGCATTTTTGTTACTGTAAACCTTCGTCGGCCGTGTGAATTGCAAATTTTATTATGACAGTCGACGTTCGCAAGCGCAACAAAATTTTAAGCGACTGCAACAATATTATGAAAGTCAAAGCTGTCGAACCGGTTGACTGTCAAGTTTATACTCGACGGTACTTTACTTGTACCATTGTGTACTTCAAACTTTGGGTATTTCGCATGTAACCGAAACTTAGTCTTGCTACTTTGTTTTTTAGCTAAGATTCTCCGTACAACTTTCAGAGCATTCGGATGTAAATATAAATAACTTGTCACTTAAAAAAGTAACTTATGTAGACGAGTACGAAGAATTTTGACAGATGAAGTGGTAGGTACGAAAATGAGTAAACTTCCACTGGTTTCAATGCTTATCCGCAGTGTACAATTTTTGGTGACTTCGTAATGTCCGTAACAAAATTACAATGAACAACCTTCGGGCAGGCTATGAGTCTACCAAAATTCCCGCCCAAAACGCCACGCCCACGCCGCATATAAAAATCCAAAATGCCCGCCGAAACGCCGGCAAAATGCCCGTAAAACTTCGAAGTGCAGCAAGTTTCATAAAGTTCTAATGAAACGTTTAGTATGCATTGTGGTTCGTTTTGGTAAAATTTTAGTACGAACGTCACTTTCACATAAGCGGATTTAGCGGAAGTTTCGCGGCGAATTTTAGACGACGATCGTGTAAGTCGTTTCGTTTTGGCGCGCACTTTTGCACGTAAATGTTAAGTAGTGAAACGTAACGTTTGATTGGCTAGTAAAGTGCTAATACATGATTTTCGAAATTAAATTAGCAACGCTATTTAAGGACGTGGACAATAATCTACCACGTTTTTGACACTAAATTAGAATCAATAACATTTTTTTTTTACGCTATTTAAAATTTGACACTAATAACGATGCGCGGTGTAGTTAGTAAGAGATTTCGCACGTTTTTGCATTGGTCAGTCTGAGTCCTTGCTTATCAATGATTGGCCCAGGTAAAAGTTTGTTTAAACGGAGCGTTGACTCTGGCTTGGCTAGTCCAAGGCGATGATGGATAAATAGTGAAGTGTAAGAGGAGAGTAGACATCTTTTCCTTTGGAAATGTTTGTGGAAATTCCGACTGATCTTGGTCCTGAGCGATTAATACAAAATTGGAAAAAATACATTTTTCCATTGAAATCTCTTACTAACTAAATAGTGTTTTAGTATTTAAGAGATAGAATTATTAAGAGTAGAGAGTATGGGAAAAAAATTTAACAAGAAGGGTTGAGCCACGAGGGCAAGAGACCAAGCTAATGTTATGTGGACATACCCTTTCGGTCATGTTTGATCTCCTAGAAGGAGAGTATCGAATGCAAAATCCAGATCAAGTGAAGGAACTGATGAACTTCGAACGTAAACCGGGTGAAACCGCCCCCGCTCTACGTGCCCGTATGGAGACGTTACGGGAAGCCTTACCGGACTTAATGTCCGATGCGGAAGCTGTCCAAAAATTTGTTGGACAGTTTCCTGATCACTCAAAACGATTTATCCAAAGTCATCTTACGCAGACATACGGCTTGAAATTTACCTTTGACCAGGCCGCCCAATATGCGGTTGAATATGAGATGCAATCGTGTTGGTGGGAAGCTCATGATCGATCGGAAGTTGCTTTCCCACTTCCCCCACCAAGAAACCCATGGCCCAACAATAGGCCTCCAAAAGTGTCTGCCATGGGAGCTCCACCGTTTAACCCTGGAAACAGATTATGTTTTCGTTGCGGGGAAACAGGGCATGAGGCTCGCATGTGTCCAGATAAGACAGCCACATGCACTCACTGTCAGCAGATGGGACATTATGCCCATCGATGCCATATTAAAAATCTGGAGTTCTCATATCAAAATCAAATCAAGAATGGGGGTATTCCCGCCCGTTCCGCCAAGCCGGTCGCTCCGCCTAAAGAGACCGAGAAAGAATCTCCTCCTCCTAGAATTTCTCGTAGAGAGAGAGAAAAGTTAGAGCTGCATGCTACTATGGCGGCTATGATGAAGGAACAGTTCGCAGCCTTCATGGCGGAAATGAAGCCGCAGTTTACAGGAATGGCCCGAACGGTCGTTCATACGCCGACGTTGGCCGGTCGAACACTTCGGGATACTACCGTCTAACAACGAGCAGCCACGTTTGACCAAGGCTCGGCAGATCATAATCGAGTTGGAAAAGTAACAATTTCTCGAATTCCACTATCTTTCGAAAAAAAAACTCTCTCCCCTCTTCCGGAAACGGCTTCGGCTATTGTAACGGAAGCACTTACAATCTTGGATAGTACAATCCAAGATGCTCATCGCGTCAAGGAACGATTGAGCATCCTATCTTCTATGATCGAGGACGTGCCTAAAGTCTCTCCTACTATGACTGAGGTAACTGCAACCGCTGCTTTACGCGCGTTGCAGCTGAATCGCAATCTGTTAGCAGTCCAACCAATTTCGGCGGACGAACGTCGTACATTGGATCCCCACATCAGCTTTCTTGATAACAACCGACACTCATTCACAGTCAATGGTGTCGCACCTTCCCTCCCTCTCATGGACACCGGAGCAAAACCCGTGATCCTAGGATCCGGATTTGCATTGAAGCTTGGCCTCACGGCAGACAAGCTGCAACCCACAACCACACGGTTACTAACTTCAGCTGGTACCACAGAGCCGGTTCTTGGAATCACCAAGGACCCCCTCGTGTTTCGGTTTCAAACAGAAACCGAAACTGAATTTTCTGAAATTTCTTCACGTGCGCTCGTTACTAAGTGTAGCGATTACGAATGTTTGGTTGGCCAAGACGTTATATTTCGGGTTGGTGGCGGTGTAGATATGCATGACCAGACATTCTCTTACAGACCCAGTCACTTTCCTGAGCGGAAGATTTGCCTTCCACTTATTTCAGCACGGAAGCCCTTACCTACCATGGCTCATTCAGCGACAACATTTCTTCTTATGCTGGTATCGACCCATTAGATACTGACATCTCTCCATGTATCGACACATTAGATACTGACATCTCTCCATGTATCTTTCCATGTATTTCTCCATGTATTCTCCCGATCAACAAGAAAACTTCTAATGGGACTTTGAGTTCTCAGGGTGCAGATTACATGCCTATTAGGGAGCATGCCAAGCTTGGTGCTTCGCGTTATTTGCGGGATTTTTCACTGGATTTGGATTCCACGAGGATACTCACTACTGAGGAGACTCTCCATGCGCGTCTTCGCGGTCTTCCGATTTTGTTTGCCAGCTCCACCGCAGGCTAAGGAGCTGGGGGGGGGAATAAATGGATCTCTCTCTCGGCTTCCCACTCACCTTTCACCTCTTATCCTTTCCACCTGTAATCTCATTTTTACATTTTCATATTCATTTTAGCTTTGTATTATTTTTTTTTTGCTTCGGGATGTGCTTTGCTATTGTCTATTCCACGTTTTCTACTCGCCAGCTGGTTAGGTTGCATGTTTCTTGGTTTGATTAGACACATGCACGACAACTGTCATGCCACATTGTGTCGGGACATGTATTTTGTTTATTTGTAAGAATATTACGGGTTGAGGCTACACTAATTCTGGTTGTGTTAAAATCATGCTTGAATACATGATTTATTGTGTACTTACTTCGAAGAGACGCCGGGAATCCCGCGGGTGACAGAGAGATACATATTTGCGTGAGCGACTGCATTCGTACTTTTGTTTTTGTCACAGATTTTGGAGTGACGTGACGTACAATTTCAACACATTAACTCCGCGACGTACGGTTTCAAAACATTAGTGACGCGACGTACGATTTTTGAACATTGGTGATGCGACGTGCGATTTCAAAGTGTTGGCGACGCACTGTGATTGGTTGTATTTTAAGTCGTGAACCCATGTAGGTTCACGTATTTCCATGTAGGTAGGAAGGGTTTTAATCCGCGGATTGTGAATTTTGTAACGTAGGCATATGGTTCTGGTCGCTTATTGGCCAGGATCCAAACTAGTCGTAAATTGTATAGTGAAATACTGTAACGTGATTGGTTAGTTAGCAAATGTCAGTAAGTAGTACTTTGGCTATTTCGTTAGTACTTAGGCGATTACGTTAGGTTTGTACTCTCATAATTTGAGAGTATAGGAATTGGTCGAAAAGGATTTAGATTTTTCTGTCTTTTTCCCTTGTCTTTTTCCTTAGTCAAATTGTCAGTTTTTTCCCTGCAAGGCTTTTTCTGCCTTAGTTTTTTCAGCGCTTAGCTTTTCTCTTTCCTCATTAAACTTTCATTGTAAGACCTACAAGTTAATTCACTCGGTTTCGGCCGAAGTCCGCACGGTTTCCCTTCAACAACCTCTTTTAGTGTGGATTCTGCGTACTTTCTCAGGATGTTTCTTATCCTTTGTGGATGCCTTTTGTGAATTAGTGTTTGACATTTTCTTGTCTAATTTTCATTTCCTTGTTTGGAGTTTGCTTGTGGTTTGTTAGATTGCGGTTATCTCGGATTCTCTATAGCTTCCAATTGTTTGTTTTCTATTATTATTTTTTGCAATTGGTTATTAGTGTGTCAAAATTCAGTTTTCTCGAATTTTGTGCAGATTTTTAACGTTGTTTTCTTGTATTTTCTTGTTGCTATTTTTACTTGATTGTTAGAATTTGGTTATTTCCGATTCTGTACATATTTTCATTGCTTGTTTTCTTGTTGTAATTTTGTGCAATCGGCGTGCCAAGATCTGGTTATCTCAGATTCTCGACATATTTTTATTGTTGTTTTCTTGCATTTTTCTGGTTTTGTTTTCTTTATTCAAAATCCTAGACCTAACTCCTGTAAGGAATACGCCCAGACCGTGGAGCCTAGTGGCTACCCATCGGCTTAGTATCCCTGTACTCTCAAATTATCATTCTTCTCTCTCTTGTTGTGTGTTTTTAAAAATCAGAAAAATTGTTATATTTCATTTTCAGTTTTTTGTTGGAGAAAAAAAACACAAAAAGAAATATTATCTTTCATTTTCAGTTTTGCTTTTTGGTTTTGTCTTTTCCAATTTCAGTCCAATTTACTTGTCATTTTCAGTTTTGCTTCTCATTTTGGTGTGAGAACAAAATTTTAAAGAAATATAAAGTATATTAAACATTATTTACAATATTAAATCTATCTATTTCTGAATTTTCTCTCACCTAGTTTGGATCCGGGTTTTATGTTTTACAAGTTGTAATCCTATTTCATCTCAACTAGTTTCTTTTTCAGTTTTGCCTTTGAAAAAAAAAATGATATAAAAATTGATATATATCTAAAATTTGTACCTTGAAAATACTTTTGTTTGTTTTTTCAATTTAGTTCCTTGGTGTTTTCCCTCTATCTTATTTCTGTTCCCCACCTTGCTGCCACTCTATTTTAGGTTTTTTAGGTCTAAATTTCTGGCAGATTTTAGGGTTTGGTCGCAGATTTTAGGGTTTGGTTGCAGATTTTAGGGTTTGGTTGCAGATTTTTATCGTTGCTTTCTGGTATTTTCCTCATGCTAGTTTTACTTATTTGTTTTCTCATTGTTTGCTATTTTGTGGCTTACTGTTTTAATTATTGCTTTGTTCGAATTCGGTTATTTCAAATTCTTTACAATTTGTTATTTATTGCTTTCGGCTTCGGTTGCTATTTTTATTTATTTGCAATCATAGATCTAACTCCTGTAAGGAATACGCCCAGACCGTGGAGCCTACTGGCTACCCATCGGCTTAGTTGAATAAATGGATCTCTCTCTCGGCTTCCCACTCACCTTTTCACCTGTTATCTCATTTTTACATTTTCATATTCATTTTAGCTTTGTATTATTATTCTTTTTGCTTCGGGATGTGCTTTGCTATTGTCTATTCCACGTGTTCTACTCGCCAGCTGGTTAGGTTGCATGTTTGTTGTTTTGATTAGACACATGCACGACACCGGAAAGAATACCGCGCAAGTATTTATGACGGCCACGATTGAAATCCACATTTAATCGGACGGCCGCGAAGGATGCCGAGATCGCGGAGTACGATTTTGGCGGTTTGCGATCACCACCACATTGAGTGATACGTGGCAACACTACATTAGATTGCGGCAACTCCGGGGATTACGCAAACGAATCCGGATATGACACGTGTCAACATTTTGGCCATGTCGTACTATGGCCGTACATAAAATACACCGGCACCCGTACTTTTCTGTACGACATAGTGTTTTAATTGGTGCCGTACATCAGAAGATAGAGTTTTAGAGGGAGATAGGACTTAGAAAATATTGGCAGATAGGACCCTCTCTCTAAGAGAGCACCTTGTATAAATGGTTAACTTTGGGCAGCCATAACTATCAATTTACTTGACCATTTTCAGTGATTTTTTTTGTTGCGGACTCAAGGGAGTCCAGGCTACACAAGGGTGTAGTCGGTCATGAGTTTTTGTCTGCCAGGGTGGCTGTATTTCTAAGGGAAAGTCAAAGTAGGTTAATGTGTCCAAATCTCATATTCTAACTTTGCATTCTGTGGTGGAACTGAGCACACAGAAAGTGTTATTTCACAGAGGTGAATCTATATTGGGGTTTTGACTGTCAAGGGGTCAGTCATTTGGGTTTATATCAAGTTGGAGTCGGCACTATCTAGATAAGCTTCTTTTGGATTTGCATACTCAGAGGGCCAATGGAGGTCTCAGAGTTTCACGTGTCCTTCTTTATGGATGGCTTTGGAGATCCAAACCTACTGATCCAGAGGTTCCGGGTACGTGTCTAGATTATTTGTTTAAAGGACGGTGGAGGACAAGACTTAATGACATCGAGATTACGGGAATGGGGATAACGAATCTGACCCGAGTAGTTGAAAGAGCCCAAGAACTAGTGGAAGTTATAAAATTCCTAGGGCAAGGCTACGGCGAGGGTCCGACCCGTCACGGTAGATTGGGAAGCCTTAGAGGTAGAAAGGCAAAAGTTATGGGAACAGAAATTGAAACTCATTTGGAAAGCTAGGCGTAGATCTAGTGGGATTCTCAGCGGGCACATTCCTCTTACACCAAGGACAGAGCTGCATCCCGAAGCGCCCGCTCAGGGGACTTCTCCTCTTGCAAGCACCCAGCCCTAGGTTCCTTCCTCGAAAACTAGCTAAGAGCCTCCTCTTCAGCGGGAAGAGGGGGAAATCATTGATTCTAACATGAAGGGTTTGGGTGCAAATTTACCTCATGAGTCTGCTTCTCTTCCTCGGGAAGAGCCTACCTTTGTCTCGGTGGAGGTTACTTCCGCCGTGGAGGTTTTGGTGGAGTTACGACCGTACGAGAGGATTCACACTCCGTTGAGGACGTCAACACCCCCTTCACCATCTCCCAAACTATCCCCCGATCTCCCATCTTCTCCTCCTCCTCCATCTTCTCACTCTTTGGGTCTTACAACAAAGCCCCCGGACGTTCCCACCTCCTCTCCCTCTTCATCCTTTTCTCTCGCTGCAGCAGTCCGTGGGTCACTAGATCCGCCTGTCTTACCCTACAAACACGACGTCTACTCACCTCCTCACCGGCGTTCCTCATCCTCCAGCTCAAGAACTCCTCCCTCGAGTCCTCCCGAAGGCGACCAATGAGACAGACACCATTCAAGAGACAGCCACCTTCTCCTCAAAGCCTCCAGTTGTCCCCTTCTCCGCCACCACCCATTCCCCAAAGACCTCCTTTGAACCGACCTCGCCTCCACATCCCATCGGTGGAGCAATTTCTCAGGGAATGACAATAATCTCATGGATTTTGAGGAGTAGTGGGGAACATCCTTCCTCCAACCATATTTTCAGGCGCTAGTACTTCCTTTGTGGCAAGGGGATCCACACCTCTCAAGGCAACACCTTCTACCGGAGGAGGACACGGTTCCGGTTTTGAGGAAAAGGATACGGGAGTCATCTCGCCAGCTCAGTTTGTCAGCCCCACCGGGCCTTCCTCTTCCCATTTCACCAATTCTGCAGATGAAGAAAAAGAAAAGGGGGATATTCGGATCTTTACAAGAGATAGCTCGGGGATCGCATTTTCAGATTTTGAGTTGTTGTGGAAATCTTTCACGCAATACGAAAGAAATAAGTACCAGTTTTGAGCCATTCCGGAAAAACTTCAAAACAACCCTCTTTCCCATGATGGTCAACTACCTTTGTGGAGGGGCGTTGGCGGATTGCAAAGAGCGTCAACCTCTTTTGATGGCCTCATCATCAAGATCTCGGATCCAGCCCTTGATGCTGCAGTTTTACGAGCGGAGGCTGACTTGGCTGCGGCGGTTGCAACCCCTGTAACTGCTACCTTTACACATGACATGAAACTACAGGCTCAGAGAAGTGTTGGATTATTGTCGTTTCCCGACATTTCGCGAAGCGTCACACCAACTTATATTTGTTTGACGCGAACTATCGCGTCATCATACAAAAAGTACGATGTCGTTTCGCGACAGTACTTTTGTTGTCCGCGAACGAAACTACTGTTTCGTTTCGCGTCACTTGTTTGTTTCGTGCGCAGGTGTTACATTTTGCGTGCAGGTGTGTTCGTGATGCGACACGTGTTAAGTCAACGTTTGGAGTTTTGTTGTTTCAAAGGAAGAAGCGTGTGCGCCTTCCTTCGTGGAATTTTCATTGAAAGAGTGCACAGTCAGCTAGGGACAGACTTCGTCGCTACGCTAAGTTCTGCTTGTCTTATCTTGTTGTCTCTTAGTGTAGAGTACCGAGTATATATAGGCAGCAGCGTACATGTGCAGAGTATTAATTTATCAATCAATTAATCATAGAGGATTAATCTTGGAGTAGAGAATATTTAAAGAGAAGAGTGAAGAGAGAGAAGAGAGAAGAGACATGTTGCAAAGAGGCTTCGGCCAAGAACACTTATAAATCTTTTTGGTTGAATATTCCTCTTGTCTTTTATGAGCTTCCGCTGTGTAATGATTTATGTTTTGAGAATTATTTTAAGTAAAACTCTTTTGCCTAAGATCCTACAATTGGTATCAAAGCTAGTGCTTCGGAGATAGAGAGGGAGCGCATGGGGAGGAAGAAGAACAGAAATACTCCTTCCCCCATGTCGATTTCGGAGAGAGCAAGAGAGTTCGGTTTTTCGGGTTCTCAATTTGAGGAGACTCGGAATACGGAGAGAAAATTTGAGGAGATGTTTGATACATTAATGAGATATGTAGATTCACGATTTCAAACTCAATCTAGTGAGAAAAGAGAATTTGCTTCATTTCAGGCTGCCGATCCATTCAGTGGAGGAGCTAATGAGAGTGAGATAAAAGAGAGAATTAGGAAAGGTAAAGCAAAGATAGAGGAAGATTCAGATTTTGAAGAGGCATTGGATAACGAAGATGTTTATAATATGTCGGGGAAATCCGTGGCCTTTAATGGCACCAATTATGCGGTTTGGAAGAAATTTATTTCAAATCAACTTATTCTCAAGAGGCTTTGGAGGATTGTCAATGGAGAAGAGAAGATGCCAACGGAGAGTAAGGCACGTGCTCAATGGAGGTTAAAGGATATTGCGGCA
The DNA here is from genome assembly GCA_037447655.1 of Zygnema cylindricum. NCBI lineage: Eukaryota > Viridiplantae > Streptophyta > Zygnematophyceae > Zygnematales > Zygnemataceae > Zygnema > Zygnema cylindricum. The sequence goes on along the minus strand of JBBHKE010000236.1, from coordinate 41,195 downwards.
ACGACCGGTTTGATGAAGAATTGCACTTCTTCCGTGCTTGATAATTTCCTCGCTCACGGAACGGCCCATGAGTGTTGGCAAGCACTTGAGGAGCAATATGAGAAAGGCGTTGAGAACAAGGGTCAATATGTTTATACGGACTTTATGAATTTTAAAATCAAGTCAAATGAATTGATGGATGATGCCGTGAAGCGCTTCAATATTATACTCGAGCAATTACTCAACAATGGTCGAGTTATTTTGGATGCGGATAAATTAAGCGTTTTTCTTAACGCTTTGCCGGACAAGCTTTCGCATCTTAAGGCTATCTTACGAGCGAAGGTGGATAATAATTTCGGATTCACCGTTAATTTTATCAAAATGTCGGAGGGAACTCCATCGGCTTCTTCAAGTGGAGGAGGAGGAGTTCTTAACTCTACTACTCCCGAAACCCCGGATCTTAACTATGCCGGTGGTAGAGGAGGTGGTAGAGGAGGTGGCCCGAGAGGTGGTGGTGGCGGCCGAGGCAACAAGAGGGAGCAAGGTCGTCCACCGAAGGTCCCTTCGGATCTTTCCAATGTGACATGCTACCGGTGTAACCGGCTTGGACATTTGTCTTCATCTTGTCCGGATAAGGACAAGCAATGTCACTTTTGTGGTAAGTGGGGACATACGATCTCTCAATGTTATTCGAAGAGTCGAGATTCCGGAGGTGGAAGAGGAAGTAGAGGAGGTGATAGAGGTGGCCGAGGTGGCGGTCGAGGAGGAGACCGCGGTGGTGGCCGAGGTTATGGTAATGCAAATTACTTCGACTATGGTAATGAAACCGGTGATCTTTTTCCGGTTCTTAACCTTACTCTTGATTCGGTGAGTAGTGAAGGAAATTTAGAGAAAGAGTGGATCATTGATACGGGGGCATCTCACCATGTTTGCACGGATGCTACCTTGTTTGATGACATGATGGAACTTACGGTTCCAAAGTTTATTACGGTAGCAAGCGGCCATGTCATTTCGGTTGATACGGTTGGCACGGTTCGGCTTGATCTTCTTTCATGGGATAATGATGGGAAAGAGAGATCGACGGAGTATCGTCTTCAAAATACTCTTTACATTCCGGACGGTTCGGTGAATTTGTTAAGCGCTCCACAAATCCAAAAGAGTGGTGGAAGTTTACTTGCGAGAGGTGATCAATCTATCAAGATTTGGAATGAGAAGGGGAATGTAATTGGAGAAGGAGTTGTAACGGATGCGAATCATAGTCGGCTCTTATGGAGGAGGCCGAAATCTAAAGTTCCCACCGAGGGAATTTCACATCAAATTTCGGAGTTGAAAGGTGATCTTACCTTATGGCACCATCGAATGTGTCATACATCCGAGGTAAGTTTGAAGAAGATGATTCGTCATTCTTCGGTGAGGGGTTTGGACCTCGCATCCGGTGAGAAGGTGAATGGATGCGGAGGATGTAGCAAAGGACGTCAAATTCGGAAATCCCATCCGAATAAAGACATCAAGCATCGTGCTCAAAGTCCTTTGGAGGTAGTCCACATTGATCTTTGTGGACATATTAAACCCGAGACAATTGGAGGTAACAAGTATACTTTGGTGATTGTTGATGACTTTTCCCGAAAGTCATGGGTTTATTTATTGAAAAAGAAATCGGATGCATTTGAAAAATTTAAAGAATGGCATGTGATGGCCGAAAGGCAAATTGATAAGAAGCTTAAGTCTATTCGATCGGATAATGGAGGGGAGTTTGTTGTTTTTGAGGGGTATTGTAAGGAGTGGGGGATAAGGCACCAATTCACGGCGTCTTATTCTCCGGAGTCAAATGGAGTGGCCGAGAGGAAGAATCGCACTTTACAAGAAATGGTCCGTGCGATGGTTCATAGCTCCGGACGAGAGATGTTTTTGTGGGGAGATGCGATTCTTACGGCAAATTACATTTGTAACCGAAGACTCACTTCGGTTTCCGGTAGTAAAACACCGGAGGAGTTATGGAGTGGGAGAAAGCCCACGGTTCATCATTTGAGAATTTGGGGATGTCATGCTACGCTTTATGTGGAATCAATTAAGAGGAAGGGGAAATTTGCACCAAGGAGTTGGCCGGGAATTTTTATTGGATATAGTGCGAAGGGGAGTTTATACCGAGTTTATGATCCGGCACGTCACACCGTGGAGGAATCTCGGAATGTGGATTTTCATGAGGATCTCAAATCCGCCATGAATTCCGTTGGGAAATTTAAAGAAAATTTGGATTTTTATGAGGAGAGTGAAATTGAGAGTTTTCCGTTCATTGGGGATTCGGAATCCGATGTGGAACCGAATGAGAAATCTAAGAAAAAAAATTTGAAGAAATCGGTTGAAACTGAATTTGAAAGTAAGAGTGATGGATCTTTGGATTCCCGAGTGCCTTCGAACATTCGGAAATCTCAAAGCTCTAAATCGAGTTTTAAATCAAGTGAAAAAGAAATTGAAGTTGAATCCGAGGAAGAGAAAGAGGAAAAGGAGGAGGAGCAAGTTATTAGGAGGAGCTCTCGGATTACAAAAGGGAAGAAACCGGAGAAACTCACTTACGATCGAAAAGGGGAAAATGCATCGAATTCGCATTATTTTCTTTCCGATGCTAAGGAGACGGAGTTTCTTTTGTAGCAATCACTTACGGAGAATATGACCGGCGACCCTCAATATTATGTCGAGGCTAGAAGGTCGGTTGATTGGGAGAGTAAGTGGAAACCGGCATGGGAGAAAGAATTTAAGTCGGTGGTTGATAATCGAACTTTTGAGGAAGTGAAATTACCGGAGGGGAAAAAGGCTATTGATGCAAAGTGGGTCTTAAAAACCAAAACTGGAGCGTCGGGTGAAATAATTAAGTACAAGGCAAGGCTTGTGTGTAAGGGGTTCCAACAACGTGAGGGAATCGATTTCAAGGAGACTTATGCTCCCGTGGTGAAGTTCGACTCACTACGGATTATTATTTCAATTGCAGCGATGGGGAAGAAGCACGTCCATCAAATGGACGTTGAAACCGCGTTTTTAAATGGTGAGTTGGAGGAAGAGGTATATATGAAAGTACCGGAAGGTGTCTCTCCTTTGCAGGAAAGAAATGTATGGCGTTTGCGAAAATCATTATATGGTTTGAAACAAGCACCACGCACTTGGTATTTGAGACTTTATCAAGTACTATTGAAGTTTGGATTTGTACGGACTACGTCCGATTCTGGAGTTTACGTGAAAGGTGAAGGCGTTGATCAAAGCATCTTTTCCGTTTATGTGGATGATTTCTTGATGGCATGCGATAAGTTGGAGCGCATTGATGAGTTGAAACGTTATCTTGGATTACATTTCAAAGTAACGGATCTTGGAGTGGTACGATATATTTTGGGGATTGAAGTAATACGTGACAAGGAGGGGAACATTAAATTGAGTCAAGCTCAATATTGCAAGGAGATTTTGGAGAGATTTGGTATGTCTGACGCGAAACCGCTTTCTACACCGTTGGATGCAAACCTACACATTCGTAAGTTTGAAGAGGAGGAATCTATCGACGTACCATATCGAGAGGCGGTTGGTTCACTTATGTACCTTAGCGTTGGTACTCGTCCAGATATTTCGGCCGCGGTTTCCATCGTCAGCTGTTATTGTCACGAGCCAAAGAAGGCACACTGGGAGGCCGTACGACGTATATTTCGATACTTGGTTGGTACGATTGATCTTGGACTTATGTTTACTTCTGACAAAAATTCTTTAGAGTGTGTTGGGTATTGTGACGCGGATTGGGGCGGCGATTTTGATTCAAGTAAGTCTACGTCAGGATATGCATTTATTTTTGGAGGAGCTTCGATCTCGTGGAGTTCTAGACTACAACCTACGGTTGCGTTAAGTTCCACAGAATCTGAGTATATGGCTGCATGTCATGCAGCTAAGGCTTCTATTTGGATTAAAGAGATGTTACGTGAGTTAAGTATTCCTATTGGTTGTATGACGATTTATTCTGACAGCATGAGTTCTATGGCGTTGGTGAAAAATCCTGTGTTTCACAAGAGGACGAAACACATCAGGATCCAATGGCATTTTGTAAGAGATTTGGTTACGACGAACGAGATTGAATTTTCGTACGTACCAAATAAAGAGGAGGCGGCTGATTTGTTGACAAAGGCTGCTACACATGATGTGTTTGAGAGGGGGCGACCGAAACTTGGATTATTTTGAAGAGTTTGGCGATTCCGACAATAAGAGGGGGATTGTTGGATTATTGTCGTTTCGCGACATTTCGCGAAGCGTCATACCAACTTATATTTGTTTGACGCGAACTGTCGCGTCATCATACAAAAAGTACGATGTCGTTTCGCGACAGTACTTTTGTTGTCCGAGAACGAAACATACTGTTTCGTTTCGCGTCACTTGTTTGTTTCGTGCTCAGGTGTTACAATTTGCGTGCAGGTGTGTTCGTGAGGCGACACGTGTTAAGTCAACGTTTGGATTTTTGTTGTTTCAAAGGAAGAAGCGTATGCGCCTTCCTTCGTGGAATTTTCATTGAAAGAGTGCACAGTCAGCTAGGGACAGACTTCGTCGCTACGCTAAGTTCTGCTTGTCTTATCTTGTTGTCTCTTAGTGTAGAGTACCGAGTATATATAGGTAACAGCGTACATGTGCAGAGTATTAATTTATCAATCAATTAATCATAGAGGATTAATCTTGGAGTAGAGAATATTTAAAGAGAAGAGTGAAGAGAGAGAAGAGAGAAGAGACATGTTGTAAAGAGGCTTCGGCCAAGAACACTTATAAATCTATTTGGTTGAATATTCCTCTTGTCTTTTATGAGCTTCCGCTGTGTAATGATTTATGTTTTGAGAATTATTTTAAGTAAAACTCTTTTGCCTAAGATCCTACAAGAAGTGCCTATGTTAACCAGCTGCAAGCAATCTAGGCAACCCAAGCAATAACTCGTATGGTTGCCAATCCCAACCCTTGTACCACCTTGCTTAACATCTGGAGACTCCTTTACAAAGAGAGGAACGAGTTTGGGATCAAGGAGTTCACGGAATTCCGATATTTGAAGAACGAGACTCCGCATACCGTCTTTAACCGACTCTCCAGCCTTTGTCAAAAGACAAAGCTGCCAACTATTGATCTTTCAGCGATGGCAACCAAATATTTCATCGTCGTCCGTAATTTTTTTCGGACCAACAAGGCAAATTACCTTGGTTATTTGGATTGCCAAACAAGCAGTTCAAGACATCAATCCCTCTGCCAAGGACTTTTCGTTGGTGGCGATGAAGTTGTACGACCACTGTGTCCGCAGTGATGCAAGTGAGAAGGCCGTGACCGGCAAGGCTTGCGCAAATTTTGCACGATTCGCCAGGGAGACCTCCTTGAGTGAGGAGAAACAGGCTGAACTTCAAGCTTTGCGGAAGCTTAAAGGGAAACAAGTGGCTGATTGCGGGTCAGAACCGGGAATGGGAGCAGACGAAAGAGTTTTTCTTTACAATTGCCTAAATTGTCATCAAACAGGGCATGGGTGGAAGCACTGCACACGGAAACTTAAACCGGAGCTGGCATTGAAGTTGAAGGAATTGGAGAAAGAACGCGCAGAAAAGACCCGGAAGTAGCAAGAAAGGCTTAAAGGGGAACGGGAGGGGGGGAGAAAACTCCAGTAACGAAAGACACTTATGGTTCGACTCCCCGAGGAGAAACCTCCAAAATATCGCAATCCCAGTTGTGACAAATCAAACTTCCAAAATTTGATGACGCTCAGATATCAAATGAAATCCGCAGCAAATAGTGTTCCGAAGGAACAAAATGCAAGGCTTGCGGTTTCATCGGGCAGAAGGAAACGCAATGTTTCCAAAATAATGGGGTCCCCAAAGAAATGATGCAGTTCGCCCTATTCACTAGCGAAGGAGAAACTGTCATTAACCCACTCCCACTTCAACTCCTCTATCCTTAGGGACGTAGAGTTCCGCTTACCAAAGAGGAACCAGAGCAAGCACCGGTGGCTCCGACCAGACTTTCACCGAAGATCTTCATCCAGCAGCAAAGTCAGCAACTGGCCGCAATGGGTGCAAAATTGGTTGCCCTCCGCTAGGGATCTCCTTCGCGGCTTGCTCCTCTCACAGTAGCACAACAACTCCAAATACAAAAACATGAGTTGTTACAGAAGCTCGCAGAGCTTGAACTTCAAAGCACAGCGGGTGCTAATGATGATGACTTATTGGGTTGGGATTTGGAACCTTCAAATGCCCACCATGCCCGAAACTTCGTGTCCGGAGCTTGGAATGTTGGGGTGGGAGACAGACGTCGACAACTCCAAAATTCCACCTTTGAAAAAAGAAGAGACAAGTAGAGAATGGGACAGCGGGACCACAACCGGAAGGCTACAGAGCCTTTGTGATTTACTCCCTGGGCGGTTATTATCAACAACGACATTGGCCTCGGGATCAAAGCGACTCACCTGCCCTCCCTGTCTATCAAACCTAAACTACCTCCCGGTTTTGAAAACATCCAAAGCGAGAAACAACAACGGGAAAAGGAGTCAGTGGAGCGAGAGAAAAAGGACAATCAAGACTCGTTTGAGAGATACATGGCAGAACGCCCCGAAAATGACAATCCCCAAACTTGGCCAATCCCAAATTCTAGCTCCGAGGAGGACGAGGAAGAAAGACAGGATAGATCCGCAAAAACCGGATTCACTCCCATCTTCACTGAAAGCTACCCATCCTTCCTCCAAACGGGGTGCCATGCTAGTCAAGCACCTCATGCCATACGTCCTCACCCTCTTAAAGACTCTAGCATCCTCCCACAACCTGCCTAAAGAAATCCTACATTGGGAGAAGAGTTCCACTCTCAAAAAGGGAGGGTCGACATGGCCACTTCGACAACCGCAGTCTTTTTGTCCACAGATCCGAAAACCCCTATAGTGGATAGGGACTACAAAGCCTTATCAGTGGCTCTTATACTGAACCAAACCCAAAACTTCAAGTTCTACGTGTACGGAGGATACCAGGACGTTGTGTTCGACACTGGAGCGCTCCCCAATCTTATCACCACCTCCGCTTTGCAGAAAATGCCCAAGGAACTGCGGCACGAAATCTCCCCAAGCATTATCTGCTTAAGCATTGTAAGCAGCGGCAGTAAGCTCGTCCATGGGATTATCAAGGCCATGGAAATCGAGTTTTCTGACGACGGAGGCCAACAAGTGAAAATTGAGCTTCCCTTCTTAGTGGTGGAAGGGACTCAATTCGAAATTCTGTTGGGAATGGCTACTTGGACCCGGCTAAATATGAGTTTGAGCGTGTGGAAAGAACAGTGTACCGTTCGGAACCCCGAAAATCTCGAAGGAACCAAAGTGGTGGTTCTTTTGGATTTATGGAACCGGGGGAAGACAAATGTCCTAGTGTCTGGTTACTACCCGATGTATACTACATCATCTCCGACAGAATTGTTTGGCAGTTCCACAGATATAGTTGAAGAATTCTAGCAATTCCTCACTTCCAAGTGGTGGGAAGAGAAATATAATGATAGATTATTACTTGTGGCGAAACTCTGGCGGAAAGTGGATGAGACTTTCTCGACTTTACCAATAAAAGAAGTCGTTCCTAGACCATGTCTGATGCTTCTAAAACCAGGTCCGGTAACGAAGAATTCAACCGACATTTGGTGTCATTGACAGTCCTAGATTCTGGCTTCCGAATTTTATCTCTCTTTTCTGGAATCAGTTCAGATTTAGAAGCTGTTCTAAAAACAAGATATCGGATAGAGTCATATAGAGCCGTGGAGATATCACTTGAGGCACGGGCTGTCAGCGATCACCGCCTTCACCAACTTCACACCATATATCCTCAACAGCTTCCAGTGTCTGCCTTTTCCAAAGCTCACCGGAGTCTTCCACAGAATACAAAAAACATCCTGAAACCCCATCTAGCCAGTTTGGAAAGAAAAGATTTGGTGATGGCAGGATGACCTTGTCAAAGATACTCCTTAGCGGGACAAGGCAAAGGGCATCAAGAACGCAAGAGCCGGGCATTTAATTGGATGATCGAACTAATCTCGTGGATTTAACAACTCCGAACACACCGGTGGGGTACGTTTTGGAGAATGTCCACCCATGAGATGATAAACGGAAACAGGTTGCTGACAGCTACAATTAGATAACCCGGATTTTAGGAGCTCCCTTGGTTTTCGACGTCGCCCACATGGGATAAAGAGCACACAGAGTCAGGGCATATTGGACCAAGATGATCTCGCTCTTATTTCTCCGGCAGCTATTGGATAAGCAAACCCCCGACCCGAACAATTCGGTGCAGCAAATACTTGGGAAAGGTAGGATGGCCATCCTTGTGATGCGACCCGACAGCTCCCCTTTCTTTCAGTGTAACAAATCGGGATTCCTACGGAAAGCACTCCCTACATGGGTCTCTTTCCCTCACAATCACGCTTATCGGAAAGGGGCAGCGGGAATATTTTTTGACAGTAAGGCGGGAATTTGGACAACACCGACAATTGCAAAACGGGAAGAAGCAATGGGATTTCATAAAGGCACAATGACAACACCAGGTATTTCACACCTTCAAAGGTGCGACCTAATTGGGAAAATTATGGATTTGAATTCGATCACATGGGTGCTCAAGCATGCCCTCGCCTTTTCCAGTCTCAAGTCCCCAAAATCAAGGGCTATTTACCTTTAAACTCCTCAGTTGTTAGCGATGCAAGCAACTTTGAAGCTTGAGGGGGGGAGAGAAAGGAGAATAAAAATTCTAATTTCACCACCACAGGTTTTCCTGGGGGGGCGGGGGGCGGCGGCTCAGATGGTGAGAGCTTAGTGGAAGTTCTCAGCAGTAGCGTCTTAGCCAGAGGGGTAGAGGAAGATCCACCAGTAGGATTGGAATTTGACATTAACCTCTGGGGTAGACCGCTGGAGGCTTGGGCTTCTGTTGAGCCTGTGAAAATAGATTGGACCCTAGGGGAGCAATTAGATCCTCAGCAAAAGGCGCGGCTCTCAAAACTATTAGCCAAGAACAAGCAGGTGTTCTCTTGGTCAGAAACAGATGTCGGAATCTACAAAGGAACCCTCTTTCGGATTGACTTTATTGACGAAACGACAACAGTTTGGCAAAAAGAGTATCCTCTCATCTTCAAGGAGAAGGAGTTCATCACAGTTAAGGTTCAAACCTTGGTTGACGCCGGATTGGTTCGGGAAAGTACCAGACTCTATGGGTTTGTTCCCCCACAGTTCTCCCTCCTAAAAAGGACTCATCCGAGAAAACTGTAGATTTCCGAATGTGTGGGGACTATCGCATGCTGAACACGACCACCATTTTTAGCGGATATCCAATGCCGACCACGGAAGAGATGTTCGACTCGCGTACTGGGGCCACCAACTTCTCCACATTGGACATGAAAAACGGATTCCACCAGATTGCCATGGAACCAAAACACCGGGAGAGAACGGCATTTTGGGCAAGATCTAGACTTTACGAGTGGATTTACATGCCCTTCGGGCTAAAAAATGCACCAACCAAATTCTAACGGGCTATGGACGAAGGTCTCCGAGGAATTGATTGTGCCCGATGCTATATTGATGATGTGATCATATTCTCAAAAACCTATGACGAACACCTGGAGAATATCCAGATCATCCTTCAGGCCCTCCAAGCTGCGGGTTTGAAATGTCACCCGTGCAATGGTATTTTTGGAGTACAGAAAATCATTTACCTCGAACATGAGGTGACTCTCGAGACTGTGGGTCCCCGCATGGTCAAGGTGGCAGCCTTTGACGCCCTTCCCCCACCGCAGAACATCTCGGCCCTTCGCACCTTTCTGGGTTTGGCCAACTACTATCGGTGGTTTTTCCTTGAGTTCACTAATCACGCTTAGCCCCTCACTCAGCAATTACGGAAGGAGGAAGAATGGCACTGGGTCGAAGAGCAACAGATCGCCTTCCAGTTCTTGAAGGATGCTCTGAAGTAGCACCTCGTGCTCTGGATGCCTGATCATCGAAGGTATTTCCTCCTTTATACTGATAGGAACAGGTTTGGATTTTGAGCAGTTTTAGCTCAAGTCGATGATGCCGGAGCTGAATATGTGGTGGCTTATGCCAGCCAAAGCAATAACAGAGGAGAGGGGAGTTATAGCAGTTACCACAGAGAGCTACTCGCAGCGCTTTGCGCAATTTAGCATTTCCGACCTTATTTTTACGGGGTCCATTTCACCCTGATAACTGATCACCAACCCTTGAAAAGGATCATGGAGAATAGTTTGCTAACCGGCAATCTTGTTAGATGGGTTCTTATCTTGCAAGAATATGATTTCGACATAGTTCATAGGGCAGGGGAAATCCATGGGAATGCCAACGGACTTAGCCGGAATCCTGATCCTTCCACCATGGATTCTACTGTGGCTCGCCATGATGAGGATCTGGAAATTAGTTTGGGACTCATTCGAGCATCCTCCGCCTTCATTTGGCTTCCCCAGTCTGGGGGGGGACTGTTAACTTTCTTGGCCGACATCGAGGGGCAGGCTCCAATATGGGCAGAACGTAAGGATATTTGGAACGACCTTGATGCACTCCAATCCATCTAGTAGGGCTCGCCTCTTCCCGACTTGATTGGAATTCAATTATCCCGAGTGCATGCCCGAATGGCTGTGTGTGATTCGGACAGAGACGTTCTCCTCCGGAAATGGTCAGACGGCACGAGGAAAGTGGTTCCGTTCCCCTCAGACCTATTGTCCATATCCTATTTCAGCCATGGATTACTCACAGAAACACCCACAGACTACCACAAAAATAGTTTTGTTTCAGACAACACAGATTACTCCATAATAAACAGAATCACTTCAAACTGCACCAATATGCATTATACCATATACAATGTAAACTCCCAAAGTTATAGCCAAATCCACTAAGGCATCTAGAAGATATAAGCTCCAAAGTTACCCAAAAACAGCTAACAACTTAACAAACTAACCACTTAGACTTCGCACAAAATCTGAAAGAGATGTTGAAATACTATGAAACTTCACACACATATATATATTATATATTACAAAATAACTCCACAAAGTTTCATATGAAAGTAACAAACAGATTGATCACACCAACAGGTCAAAGATGCAAAAAACAGTTTGCCATTGCTTTGATTAACTTGACTGCGATACATAAAATAATCTAAGTCCTGCAAGTTATTCTCTGAGTACGGAGGCATACCACCCGTACTTTATCTACTCTAATAAACTAATTAGTTAAAAGGACAAACCTCTGTTTTACAGAATATTTACACCGCACTCTTCGTATGTCAGAAACGAAGCTACCACTAAGCAACTACTAAGCTACTACTACCGTACAATCATCATTACTCGAAATCTATCCTATTCATATTATCCGAAGTTGCACTAGTTGCGCTTGTTGCGCTTGTCCGTACGGATCATAAAAATAGCTGCAGCTGAGCTGACTTAATTGCGTCGCAGCTCCTCCGTACCTGCGACGCCTATTTCAATATTTTGTTTTAACATATCGGATCGCTTCGCGATCCGCCATCAGTTTGTTAGTGCATGTTCACGCCTTTTTAATCATATTCGTACGTTCGCTCCCCCATTCCGTGAATCTATTCGAGCCTCCATATTAAATCCACTTAGCAGTTACGCACAGTTAGTCTTGTATGAACGAAACTAACTTTTCAAAACAACACTCCCTTGAAAATTTAGTTTTGTGCACCCAAAAAAAATATGTAGCGTGTAATGCTATATTGCTACGCTGCGCTAGTTCAATATCGCAGCGCAGTAAACGTGCAGCGTGTTCTGCTATGCTACCATGCTGCGCTAATTTCGACATCGTAGCCTTATACGAATAAATTATGCAGCCTGTAGTGCTATGCTGCCATATTGCGTTATTGTGACATCGCAACCCTAGCAGCAGCTCTTTTTATCCTTAACTTCTTCCTTACAGCCTCGTCTACTGAGACTACAGCTTTCAAACTCAACACTCCCCTAAAGCTTTAGACTCAGTAGTCTATTCTGTATGCAGATATATCTACAAAAACAAGAATATAAAAATATTTAGAGATTAAAGATTCTCTTTCACAACCTCTAGTACTCATCATTCAAAAATTTAGCAAGGCCAACACATCACCATTGCTTATGCTGACGTCGCCGTTTCCCATCCTTTGCTTTCTTGAAAATTGCCAGCGTGGAACATTTGTTCTGAAAAACGCCAGACTCCACATGCTATGTTAGTAGAAAGCCACGTTAGCACAGCATACGCCACGTCAACAAGGTGTTACGACATTTAGAGGACGCATCACCATAGAGGCTATGTTAACACAACGTACGCCACATTAGCAAGGTGCCACCTTATAAAGGTACCATACGTATCACGTAATGTAAATGCCGTGTCAATGACATGCCACGTAAGTTTTTTTTTTGCCACGCCAACATCCCACCGTGTCCACTGAGTGCCACGTTAACATAGTGGATGCCACGTCAACAAATCGTTACATTAGGAATTTGTTTGCCTCGTTAGCATGGCGCCAAGTCTACAGTGTGACATGTCAACAAAGTGCTTGCCAACTTAGGAAGATGCCACGTTAGAACAGTGCACAATATAGGCCACGTCAGCAAGATGCTATGCCATCAATCTTTTTTGCAACATCAATCCGCCACGTTAGTAGTCCCAAGTTAGCAATGTACGCCACATAGACAATATTGACACGTCCACAAAGTACCATATTAGTACAGCATATGGCACGTTAGCAAGGTACCACGTCAACAATCTAATTACCTTAGCAAGCTACCGCTTTATCAGAGTGCCAAGTCATCAGTGTACAGGATGCCAGGTTAACAATCTACTTGCTGCGCCACAACGTGCCACGTCAATAGAGTGCATGGCATGTCAAAAAGGCGCCAACAACAATATCTTTAATTCATCAGCAGTCTACGACACCATCACAATCCATGCGGAACCAACAAGATGGTACATGAACTAAATGCCACGTAACAATTTGCTCGCCACGTCAACATTTTTTTTTCGCACAACAGCAAGGAACACGTCAACAACATGGATGTCGCATCAAAAAGATGTCGAGTCAACATTCTTTTTTTCCACGTCAAAAAAGTTCGCGAAGAAAAAGTGCCACATCTAGAACGTGTCATGTAAGGAAAGTGCGTTCACGTCAATAAGGTGACACGTCAGCAAAACGGCATGTCAACGATATACTTGCCACGTCAAAAGAAAGCCAGATCAACAAGGGACCACACTAACAAAGTTCCACACCTACAACATGCCACATTGATAAAGTGGATAACAAAGTGTGTTAACAAAGTGCCACGTCAAAAAACATAATAGAGCCGGATAGCACGTTAATATAGTGTGTTAACAAAGTGCCATATCAAAAAACATAATGCGACCTGCTGGTAAATTTCTTTAATAATCTTCAAACAAAGGTACATGCGTAGGTCTTCACAAAGAAAGCAATGGACCTGTTTTAAACTGGTTCAACGAGGTTATTTTTATCTTCAACAAAATAGCAAAAGTACAACGTGTTGCCTCAAAAGAATCATGAAAGAGAAAGTTTTGTATTAATTGTGCAAATTTGATCCAAGGTTTCCAAATAGGAAGCTTAAAGCTTAATCAACACTTGCGTGGTGTAGTTGTTTGTGAAAGTTGCATTATTTCAGGGTTTCAAAAGGTGTTAAGGTTCATATGTACACTTTAATGTCTTATAATGCAAGTTTAATGCAATGTTGGTTGAAGACCGCATGCAAAAGGCTTTGAAGAAACAAGTTGCTTATAGTTGGAAACCTTCGCAAAGACCTATTGGAGCATAGAAATGCCACGAAGACATATTGGAGCATAGAAATGCAATGTGAGGAGAAAAGAAAAGAGAGAAAAATTTGGGTACTTGAGGTAAAAAGAGCTTTTAATGCACTCCGATTGGATATGATGTCCTTACAAAAACATAATGTTTAAGGTTTTCTGTATGCAGCCTGTTTTTAAATTGTTAAAGACATTCTCCCTTATTACGAACTGTGATATTGGAAAAAACAATGTGCTATGTCCATTCATGTGAAACATAAAAAGTTCCACGTCAGATGTCAAAAGTTATAACTTCAAAGAGTCTCAAATGCACAATGCCCACTGCCCAAAGTTTGTGTTGATATTTGAGTATATTCTAGGTATTTATTAGGATAGAAAAAGAGCAGAGGCAGTTTGCCTCTTACTCCCTTCTCCAAGCCCCCACACTTGTTGTAGACACTGAAGGTTGGAGAGGGAGCTAGAGCCATGGCTGCCTAAGCTCTCTAGAGAGACAAGAGTAGATAATGGTATGTTTACTAAAAAGGTATTTGACGAGACAAGAGTAGATAATGGTATGTTTACTAAAAAGGTATTTGACAGAACGAGGAATTTATCCTGGTACCTACAGTTTGTCAAACATCCCGTAGCAGTTAGCTTTGTCCATTTAGTCTAACACTAGTGCTAGGACATATAGGGTTTGATAGATATTTAAATAGTAACAGGTAGGGTTTTCCATTTAACTGGATTACGGTATATAGGGCATACAAACAATTGTACTTTTAGTACCGGACGAAATAAATAGTACGGGCATTTATTTGGACAGTCCTTTTTAAATGACGATGTAAATCGGACGGCCGTTGTTAGCACCGACATCGCGGAAAGGACAATTTGGTAGTTTGCAGATGGCGCCACTCCGGATGACACGTGAAACTGTGAGACCTCCATTGGCCCTCAGAGTTGGCACATCCAAAAGAAGCTAATCTAGATAGTGCCGACTCCTAACCTGATATAAATCCAAATGGCTGACCCCATGACAGTCAGAACCCCAATACAAATTCACCCCTGTGAAATAACACTTTCTGTGTGCTCAGTTCCACCACAGAATGCAAAGTTAGAATGTGTGATTTGGACACATTCACCCACTTTGACTTTCCTTTAGAAATGTAGCCACCCTGGCAGACAAAAACTCTGACCGATTACACCCTTGTGTAGCGTGGACTCCCTTGAGCCCGCAGCAAAAAGAATCACTGAAAATGGATTTTCAAGTAAATTGATAGTTATGGCTGGCCAAAGTTTGACATTTATACAAGGTGCTCACTGGGAGAGGCAGCTATAAAACTCTATCTATTGAAGTACGGCACCAATCAAATTACTGTGTCGTACAGTTGAAACCGGTCGGTATTGATAGTTAAATGAACTTTTAGGTAAAAGTCACTAAGAAAAACGACGCCCGAGTTCCCTCAGGTGCGATGTGTTCCCACATTAGCCAGTCTCAAAAACAGACGGTCCCACCGATGTAAAGATTTCCTTTCAGTTTCACCCACTTACACAGGTTTAGTGTGTAAGATTGAAACGTAAGACACCACCTTGACTCGTGTGTCTTTCACAATAAAGTGTCCCCACTTAAACATAACCCCAAGACTGACAG